>JAOVVO010000166.1:0-131449 GCA_028564675.1 Onchocerca lupi | reverse complement strand
TATATATATCATCGCCTCTGCAAAGATTTCTTAATTTCAAGCTTATAAAAAATTGAACCATTCTTCGGAGAATAAAGAAATTATGCAGATCAATCTAAGCTTTCATCCTAGAAAATTTTATATCTAATCGAAATTTAAGAGAAATACTGGTTGATCGATAATATATGATTATTGCATTTCAGTTTTATTCGTTGTTAAAGTCGTCTCCAGAAATTTTACTGGGCAATATTAACGAAACGGAGGATAAAATCGAATATATTTATTGTCATATGCTTATGGAGGGCGAAGATTTTGCGGGTTGCACAAATTTCACGCAGATATCATTAGAGGAACTGATAGATCGCCATGAATTCTTGCTGAAAACGGGCACTTACAAAACTCCAGATCTAAAAAGACCGCAGTTAAAAATGGTCTGTTCATATGGGGTTTGAAGATTTCTTTAATGATGAGGACTGGGTTTGAATTGAAGAGTTCGGATTAAATAACTTCATTATTTGAAATTTATCAAGTGTTATAAGTTTTTTCTCTTAAAGCTGTTGAATTAATAGGACACAATTATGTCACGTATTTTTGTTCCATATTAACTGCTTTTTCAGGATCTCGTTTACATGTGCATAATATCACTGGATAGTAGCATAATGGTGATTTTTCATGTGGGACAGTGTTTTAAATCATCTGCTCTGTACATTATATTTTCAGAAAAATCCGAAATTAAGGAAGATTCTAAACAGTAGTACGGAACAATTCGCGAAAAAAATAGGTCATGTGACCGTAGAGGAATGGCACCTGTTTAGAGAATTACAGAGCAAACGACGAGTATTGGAATTGGAAGGGAAGACGCATTTATTTGAACGGATTAAGCCATCAATGCGAAAACAGTCGGAACGTAAAAAGAAATCAGTCCCGTCGAGTGATTCTGAAACATTTGAATCATATAACGAAAAATATTAATAAAAAATATTTATAGTTGGAATTTCTGCATACTACTTTTCTTCCGATGTAATTCGTGTTAATGTGATTTAACGTGACATATTTGACCTGTCTAATGTTTCGATTTGACTTCATGAAATTTCTTGACTTAAGTAGAGTGAGTTAAGTCGTGATCACAAGTAGGAAGGTTCTCTTTCAAAAGGATAAACACAAACACTTTAATGAGACGAAAGGAAAAGGAGGAAGAGCATGAAAGGCTTATCATATCATATTCATTTAGAGGGCAGGCATGTGTGAAGCAGTTTTTTGAAGTGAGAGTGTATGAAAACGTATTAACGGGATATTTTCATTTCCCCACGCAACAAACATATTCTCAGAGAAAAGAAACAGTGTCATCGATATGTTCGAGAATCTTATACGCAGTTTGGCTTGATAATATGGATTTAAAGCTATTGTAAATAGAGAAGATTTTGAGAGGAATCCCTGTTTACGGGCAGAACGACTTATCCTTGCAGCAGACGAGCACATAAGTCTTTTTGATCTTTTCTTCTCAACTGGCAGTGCGGGGGGTGGGTGGATGACTCTCCTCTACGGTAACTTTGTGGGTTCAGTGGCGGGGTGTTCGTTTGTCATTAAACAGTAGTTGTTGCTGTCACCTTCCAGTGAAATCATCTATTTGTGGGATTTGGTGACACATGAGTTGCTACTTGAAGTGTTCGTAGAAGAGAGGACTTTTAGTATATCTATACAGATAGTAATTAATGAGACCCCTTTATCCGAGATTTCCCGGGACTGTCGTGAAATGTGTATGATATGGAAAATCCTGGGTTAATGCGCTGTAGCAGGCCTCTTCTTTAGTTGCCCACCTTCCTGACTTTTTTCATCTCTTTCCGCTCATAAATTCATCACTTTACTCTTCGGCACTTAATTTCTCAGCGGTATCGTTCGGTGCGATTACAACAGTTTTCAACGCTCTCCACCTAACATTAGATGAAATCTTTATAAGAGTTCCCATTTAGAAAGCTTTCATCCAGTATTAGATGGAGAGCATTAAAAATTGTTGATGATGATGTTCCTTCTTGAGCAGAATAGGCTTAACAGTATTCCAGGTGTATCTGGAACTCTGTGAAGGTTCTCTTCTTTTGATTTGCTGAATTAGTGCTTCAAGTCCAATTGATTTGATTAGTTTTAGCATAACAGAAGGAATCTTATCATTCTTTCAATTATTTAACACATGGCTTTTCAAGTTGCTTTTAATTCTCATTTAATGTTTTTTTTTTCTTTAAGTAGGTACCCTGATTAGCATGGTTGCGCACTGAATATCAAAATTAAATTAGTTATAAAGTTTCAGAAGACAGGCTAAACTTTAATTTGTGGTGTGAGAATTTCAATAAGTATGAAGTAATTCCAATTGTTATTATATTTACGTTGGAATGAGAGATTTGGTGGTACCTAAAAAATAGCAAATTTCGATTCAAAGCTTTCAATCAAAATGCTTTATACGAACTGATTTACTAGAGCAAGGTGTACCGGAAGCATGAAATAAAGATAACGTGGACTATTGCTGATAATGTGATGTACTATCTGTCTAGTTGTTATCGTGGGCGTTATTCATAAATTTTCCCATTTTCAGGATGTAAGTACTGAATATTTTAGTGGCAAACTGGGTGGAGAATTTCATCAAACTTATTATTGGATAGCATTACCGAGTGCAGCTTTCCGATTTTCTACAACGTTCTTTTCTATTCATTTTGAGGTATGTTTACGGTTCTCTAATGTTGATTATTAATTTGAATCGTCTTTATTTGATGATATTTTTAGTTAATTATCTATTTCAGATGAAATAGTAAGTAATTAATCGCATCAATAGCTGTATCTTTTGTATGAGAAAAAGTTTTCCAACGCATCATTTTTATTACTGATTTCTTATTGAACAACTTTGCACCATGCATGCCTTGTGCATAAGTTTTCAAGCAAACGTTACATTTTGAATTATAATTAGGTAATCAATATGGAAAGAGTCAAGATTTATCCTTCAAATAAGTTTACACTTATAATATAAGAACATACAGGGTTTTTTATCTTTGTAATTTCACGCTGTTATGGTAGAAGTTGAATTGTATAGTTGGAATAAAAAATAAGTGTAATTTTCTTCCAAATGCTTTATGAAACTTAGATTAGTAGTGATTTGTTATTTTATCTGGGAATCTTATTGTTATGAAGTAAAGAAACATCACTTTTCTTGAAGTATTGAAGTGGCGATTAGATGGAGAAAAGAAATGGGTTGATTGAGATAGGAGAGAAAAATTATGCCAATTTCAAACAATTTTGATCTAGATTTCTCAAGTATTGTATTTCTTGTATCAAATAATTGGTTGCAATGAATCATTTATAGTTTTTTTTATAGATCAGACCTGGATGTAATGTTGAATCAGTCGTCGTCTTCTTCCGCTAAAAATTACATTGATGTTTGTGGCGAGATTAGCGAATGTAATAACACTGCAGCTTCGCAGCAGCGTCTTCTTAGTGGTGGTTCTGGTTCCAGACAATTGAAGCAGGAGGAGCCAATCACTGCTGCAACCAGTATTTGTGCAATCACGAGTGATACACCTAATATGAGCACTCATGATGAGGTTCGTTTTTGAAATTTAATTTCTGAATATTTTTTCTGCGGTTAATATATTGCTCTACCTTGCTAATGGAAATTTTTGGTGCTGAAATTTGGATTACGTTTTTGATGGCGTAGAACTTCTCAGTCTTAATCTTATCCAAAAGTGGATGAATTTAATGATAATTAAATGCTAGAGAATATTTACGTTTTAATATGAAAATAAACTAAAATAAACTTAGATTTAGAAAAAATTGTGATAAATATTTTGCCGAAATATATATACATCAATTTGAGGAAATTTCAGGCTGGTTGCATGGCCAGTCTATTTCAGACTCCTCCTTGGGCTTCAGTGGCTATTCTTCCACCACACAATTTAACCCAGCAACAAGGAGGCGTCACGCGAGAAGTTGTTGGAAGTACAAATCATCCACTGGCAATGCGTTATTCAAGTTTTGATGGTACTGCTGCTGCAGCTGCAAAAGATCCTATGAATCCAATGAATGCACCTCTCTATCAAGTTAGTATTTTCATAATGATATGTGTCAAATATTTATGCGTTTTTTTGCTGTAGCTCCATAATTAAAGATCAAGTATGATCAAAGGGAGGATAATGTCCTCCAGATTTCTCGGATTAATTATTTGATATTTTTTGTATCTTGTATTATCATAACTATGTGCAATCCATGCGTAGTTGGGATTATTTCTGGAAAAAGAATTGCAAAGATTTTTGAAATACATAAGTAACTGGATATTTTTATCGCTGGATAGAAACGCATTACTCATAACTCGATTATATTTCTTAGTCATTATATTTGGCTCATACCGATTAAGGACACCATCTGGTGTAATTGACAATTATAAAAAAATCGTGAAGAATGCATGCGCCATTCAAAATAATGCATTACTCTCATAGTTTTTTTTTTTTTTTTTTTTTTTTTTTTTTTTGTAGAGTAACTTATCTATAAAGATGCAAATTCTTGCAACAATAAGAATAAAAAAAAAAAAACTTGATGATACTTGCATTTTATATGTTCATGTAATGAAGATAAGAAAGTAAGGAATAGGTTTGATATTTTCTTGGCTATAAAACCAGATCACTGATTTATCACGAATATTTATTTGCAATTTTTTAAAGTTTCTAAATTCAAATTTGAAATATGGGAATTTCCATTACATCTTGGCTATCTCTTTTATTTATATCTTTAAATTCTCGTGAGACATATTTTGGTGCTTGCCGCTGTTTTTCCACCATTACGAAAACATGTTTGACACGCTACATGTCACTGTAGATAAATGTCACATGCCACTGCGAATATACTATTAGGTAGTATAATTGGTATACCGCAGTAGAAATATTGAATTCAATTGTTCATGGTTAATATTACTGTGCTTCTTACTTTATTATTTTCTATTCCACTTATTTGATCTTTGCAAAATATTTTAAATATAGATACTTCTTTCGTCATAACTTGATGCACTTCTATACTGTATTTTCAAAGCAAAAATTAAGTCAAGCGAGCTATCAAAATTTGTCTATCGATGAGCAGAATTTTTCTCTTATTTCTTTTTCTTTGTAAGTTGCTTCGTTTTGATGAGCACTGTAATCAATTTGAACTTTTTTCAGCGGCATTTTGATTTTGGTTTCAAGACAGTAGCATAACGGTAAAATAAATCATTGATTAACTGTATTGTTATCACTCCTCTTTGTCGGAAAGCGATTATTTTGAAATAAGTAAAAATATTCACATATTTTAATTCCATGATTCTCACTTCTATCGATTCTCAGGAGCTCTATCGACATCTATTGCTTGTCGACTTACATTTACTTGTCTCTGATGATTTCCGAAAATTTTTTCCGGTGACTGCTTTTTCAAACAAGATTTTTTGATAAAAAGAACAGGAATAGAGAGCGAATGCGTCTGTAAAAATCCTAGGAATTTGGAAATCGTTATAGCTAGATTTTTCAAATCTTATTGCACATTTGAATAAAATATAATCTATTCAAATCATAAATTACAAATTCATAATTTTCTTCTTAAGTAATTTGTGACCGTCTCGACTAGTATTTGATGAGCACATTTTAGCATATTGTAACTTATGGTTTCTAGAATGCGAGGAAATTCTTTTCTACATAGCGTATTCAGGTTTTAGCAGATATCACAAAAAATGAATCCTGTTTAAACGGGAAAATTAAGGAGAATTAAAAATCAATTACACTGGATGCTTTTTGAGTGTTGAGATAATTAATGTAAACTAATAGAATTTCACTCTGTTTCGTCACCTTATTTTTCCTTTACTTTTTTCAATGAAAGTTCCTTTTTTCAGTTCCTTTTCTGTACTGATAAATGGATTCGATTTTCGTCTAGTCGATATTTAAAAATCATTTGGGAAAGGAAATCGTTGAACGTAATGGAATGAATTTCATAGTTCTTGTTTCGGAGTGATGTGTATCCACCATATCGCGCATACTCATTATTCGAACTCTATCTCTTCAATCTTGTTTCTCTTTTCACTCATTATCCCATATGTTTGAAAGAGTGCAATACCGCATTTCTATCCACTCTTTCATTTGTTCTTTTTCCGCGACAACGATTGAAACAGAGCGTTGAGTTTTTTTCTTTTTCTTTTTTTTCTTTTTTTTCCGGGTTTAAAAATTTTTTTTCCTATCCATTCCACTTCTCTTTCTTCCTTTTTCGCCAATTTTTTCATCTAGATTGACTACTGACATGAGAAAATAGCCCAGCAATTTTTCTGTACATGTCTGAATAATGATTTATCCACAGATTCTACGCATATATCAACAAGTAGATGACGGCGAAGGTTGTAGAAGCAAGCTTTTAGAGGGTTAGTGCTTGATGAAAACCAGTTTGGTATTGTTTGAAATTGTCGTTTGAGTACATTCAAGTTTCCGTCAATCTTTTTCTTTATCTTATTATTTCTCATTAGTATGCACTTTATATGTACTCCAATTATAACATTTATGATTGATAGTGTTTCTTTATTCTTCTGATAATGCGCTCTTTCATTTTTAATTTTTCCCTCATTTTTTATGAGACTCTAATTTTTTTTACCTTTTTTATTCGAAATTCTCATCCCAACTCTGCTATAACGACATATTTTTATGCCTTAAAAACTTGAGAAATCATAACTTTCTTAATGCTGATTTGCGTCTTTTTCTAATATACAGTCATTTTGTTTGTTCTTCTACTGAAACTGGAAATCCTCAAGAGTTAATTCTTTAGTATAATGCAAAGGCTGTTTTATGTTGCTCAGTTTTTTGCTAAAAGTTTTAGCAAACTGCGTTTTATATATTGAAAATAATAACTATACGTTTCGGATTGATTCGTGCTCATGTTCGTTATTTCGAATCGTTTCAAGTTTCCATTGTATTCGATTCGAACTGCACATCAATTATTATAATCTTGCAACTGATGAAAGTAAATTTATCGGTATGACTTTTAAATCTCTCGGAACAGACAAAATGGGTATGAATAGATAAATGATCATTCTTAACTTTTTCAATTTACGATTTAAGTAATTTACTAATTAGGTTATTTGCAGAACCAAAAAAAGTCATAAAAATTGAGTCTAATGGAAGCGAGTAAATGACAATTGCTCATGTGGTCGGTTTTTGACAGGTCATAAAATGTAAACGTTGCAAGTTTCTCTCTCTCTTTCTTTTTCTCTTTCTTAGAGCTATTGTACTCCTCAGTGTGAAAATGTCCTTTTTTTTTTGTATGTGTTTGGAAAAGAGGAGAAATAAGAAAAACTATTTTCGCAAAAGTTTGCAAGAAGTTCGATTGGCCGATCAGCGGTTTCAGTAGTTTGCTGGTTTTCGCACGAAGAAAGAGTGGATCGTTTACAACGGCAGCAAGAAAGTATGTTGAAACCAAATTTCTCGAAAAGAACGTAAAGAAAAAAATTCATGCTCAGGATAAAGTACAACAGTAGTTTGTTATACTTTTCGGAATATTTTCAAAAGAGTTAGAATTTTCCCATGACTATATAGTTAAGGGACTGTTTGCTGAAAAAAAAAAAAAAAACGACCGCTGCTGAAGATTCTATACAGGGAAGCATTTTTTATCAGTAAATTTCATGCTATTTTGTTTCGAAATATGAGTGCTCCGTAGAATAATCATCAGTTGCATTAATGATACTTTTCTTAAATATATAATGTTCATTGTAGCCTCGATACCTTTCTTAAATATATAGTCTTGAAAGTGAGCAAGTCAAGGTAGAGGATTTAAAAAAATTCGTCAATCATGTTTTCTGTTCTTCAAATTCTCCAATCATTGCCCCATTAATTAGAGAAAGATAAGAATTTATTGGTCCAGTAAATCGAAGAAACGGAATGTTGGAATGTTTCTTTTTTCTGTGAAAATAATGCAAAGATTACTTTGTTTCATTAATAACAGTGATAATCTTTTGAAAGCTGAATTTACATCCCACAAATTATCACACTTTTGAGGTTCTTTTGATTAATGCTTGTCTCTTCAACTATGTTTTTGTGCACTTCGTACTTCATTAGTTAGTAATAAATGTGATTTTTCTTTCTCTTTGTGGTCTTTGTGGTCATATTAATATTCTTCTCCAATCTTCTTTTTTTTTTTCTTTCTCTTCCTTATTCTAAATACTTTAAATTACTGAAAATTCCTGTAATTCATCTTTTTATGTGAACTTAAGCAATTCTTCCAAGTATGGAATGGATGATAAAACAAATTATCTTTTTGATGTCGCTTATTCAGTGTAATTTTCAAGTTATAATTGTTGCTGCTAATCATAGTAAATATGTCCAAGATGTTTCTCTACACCAAGCTACTGAACGTAGAATTGGAAAGAATGGGAAGTGACTATCTTAGAAATCAGTGTAATAGCTTTTCAGATTAAGATATTTCTCTCTTTTCTACTAATATAACTACTAAAACGGTCTAATTTTTCGAAATTTGCAATAGAGTTTTGAGAAGTGAAGTTATCCACCTTGTTTTGTTTTATTGTTAATATATGTATAAATAAGACAGTGCCTGATTTAAAGAAATGGTTAAGGATCTTTGATGAAATTATATCTCTGTTGTTTGTGAGCAATTACATTTTGTTGTGATTAATCAAATTTTTGCTACTTGAAAGCAAAATAATGTGAAAAGTGCCACTCTATTCAGATGTTTGTTTGTAAGCATTAGGCCTGTAGGCCTGTACTATGTTTCCTTCGTTATATTTTCATATGAATAAGTTATTCTTCAATGCATTGTCTTTGATATTAGTGAGCGCTAATCAACGGCGCATAGCTATTCCAGATTATGGTACATTTTCGTATATCAATGGCAGTTGGCTTATTGTACAGGTCAGCATATTTCTTCAACATGCTGTCTGACAGTATCATTAAGCATCTCTCTAATGCCGATAACTTGGCACATATTCATCACTTACATCATCTTTTAACCCATTATCAAAATCAGGCTCTAGAATGTTAGTCATCTGCATTATCATTATCGTTATTGCTGTATCTTATTTTTTGCTTTCATTTTAGAATAATATCCCAGTGTACGATTTTTAAAGGAAAAATGATTTTTGATTTATGGAAAATGAAGCTCAGTGTGAGTGAAACATTTCAAAGAAACATTTGAATGGATCTAAACTAGCAAAGTATCTTTTCCTCAATTAAATGTATATGTATCATCAGACGCAGAAAGCTTTTTAGGTATCCTCGATTTGCGCTCACTGGTCACTTAGATCAGCTCTTTTTTCTTTACATTTTTTAATTCTAAATGCCAATTGTATAATGGGGTAATGCAGGACTGGTCTGTATGATCTCGATCTGCCTACATTGTTGGTGGATAGATAATTTTTTTCATTTTCATCCGCTTGAATTTTGTGAGGAAATCTGGAAGCGTGTACTTTCGTCGTAGTTCATTAATATTAGTTGCTTGGTGATATATTTATGAATCACTACAAATTTGTTTCTTTGACTTACTATAGAAAATCCTTTTATTGTTTATTTGAAACAGCTGGGAGAGCAATTTTTGATCTCTTTCTTATTTCCCGTCTTATATTTCTAGAAATGAGAATTTCCTCGATTTCATTTTGTAAAAAAAATTTTAATTTTGTTTGAAAATTTGAGCTATGAATCTTTTCATTGTAGGAAAAATTGTTAGAGTTTCTTCAAAAAAGTGGAGAAAAAATTTTTTAAAAAAAACGTCATTGCAATTCATACTTCCGAAGTTATTGTTAGGGTTGTTGTACTGGTTTTTGCTTCTTGGCGTGGGTAGTTTTTTCAAAAATTTTCTTTTTTGTTACCATAAATGGAGCAGAGCTTGATCCTTCTTGTCAAAAGTTTTCCTTGCATCAATTGAAATATATTTCAAAAAAGACTCCATGTCTTAGCGGACCACAGTACAGCTGGAAATTCTTTCATTCATTTCCACAATTCAGTCATGGCTTGTGTTCTAGCTACATCTTTTCACCGTTCCTTTTCTTGCTTCTAAAAAAAAGAAACAAAACAAGGTGAGAGGTAGCACTTTTTACCCTCTCCTTCCTTACCCTCACACAAAAAAGCTCTTCAATACAAAAGCTAGCTTTTCTAAACTTTTTCTTTTCCTCTTTCTCTCTTCGTTTTTATCTCTTTCCTTCAGTTCCTGCCTGTATAACACATCTTGAGTATATTTCTGCCGTTTCTTACAACAATCTTCTTTTTGAAATTTTTATGCAAATTTGCTATAAAAGCTCTTCAGCAGGTCCTATTCACTCTCACTTTTTGCAACTCTTTCCTTTATTAAGGCTGTTTTTCATCTGTTCGAAATACTTCATTCAGATGATTTCTTTTAATAAATCTTGTGAATCTTCACAAACTTTCAGAATAAGAGGTTATTATCCTGACAACAATCTAATCAGCTGATAGTTGAGAGAGTATGAAATGGGATATTGACCAGAACCCTCGAAAGACTAGTTAATGTGGTACCATCAAACGTGCAGCGTAACAATACGACACGCTGCTATGGGATGGTGCTCGTATACTTTATATAAAGGAAAATCTGCTGTAATTGGAAGGTTTTTCTTAAAAAGGATGGGTTGACGCGGGAAGGCGGGTTGGAAGGGTAGGTTACCGTGTCTGATGGATTTATTTCTCCATAACTGGATGAAAAATAATGGTTACATTATATTTTGGAATATTTTCAGTTTCAAGATTTGGATATGATAGCAAGTATAGTGGCCAAAGAACAGGCACTACTGAAAATGAATACGGCAGCAGCTGCATCGAGCACTGCAGAACATAGTCGTTTAACAGGTTTTGCTATACCGAATCGCGCGCATACTCAGGTTATAGTTAACGGGTATGTATCATGCTTATGATGTTTTTTGTATATCGTAATGATTACAAAAAGAATGTAATTATGTTAAAATTAATCAAGATTTTTTTTCTTTCAGTTTCCACGTCTGTTCAAAATGCAACTTCTTTTCTTCCTAGTTCAAAAATTCGGGTTAATCGAGATTTTATCTCTTCTTTTAAGCCATGGCATAAATTTGCATGTAATATGCCCAGAACCTCCAGAAACATACTTATTAAATCTTTTAGATTTTTCAGTTTTTGATTATTTTTCTGTAGCATGCATTTAATATCTTAAATTTTGCATTTATCCTCTCTCCCTTCAAAAATATTAACAAATTTAATTGCAGAGCACGAGAGAATATGTCATCACCAAGTGAAATGTCACCAACTTCATGCTCTCCATCATCATCTGACACATTGCAGAGCACCCAAGGGGGGACCAGTACTACAATTCATGCACATAATGAACATACCGGCCCGGAAGACACTGCACCCAAAAGTGGAAATGGTTAGTGCAAACATTTATTGTTTTCCCAACAGTTTCTTGTGGTGCTTTTGAAAGATATGAATACACCAATCTTTAGAATACGTATACTTTACAACTTCAATTAAAACATTTGTTTTTCCAAAAAAAAAGAGTTATTCTTTGTTATTAATATGGAAATAGGAAAAGTGAATTTGTAGATCTCTAATCTTTTAAACATTTTATTATTTGAATCAACAAATGAGATGTTACATTTGAATTCCGCTTCTTTTGTTCTTAAATTTTATTGACTTAGCAGTTTCTAGAATTATTTCTCATTTTATCATCTGTTTTTATCGTCATTTTTAGAACTCAATTAATGATTAGTCATTTTCAGAGTCACCTGTGGATGTGACAAGCCTCATGAAAGGTATCTTCTCATTTCACGTAGCATTCTAATTCATATTCATTTTATCAAAGATATTGAAGGTGATGACATGAATATGATGGAAAACATAAGTTTTAGAAAATATAGAAAAAATATATTAAAATAGGTATTTGTATTTGAATAGAAATTTAGGCAACAGTGATCTAGCACCATTTATGTCTGTCAACCGGCTAATAGTATCGGCTTCTATGGGCATACATATCGTCTGCTTTTTTTTAGATTTTCCAGAACAGTATTCCTGATTATTTTTATTGATCAGAGAAATAAAGAATATGTTTTATTGCTCTCTTAATGGATTAAAGTAACTATTTATAAACAAAGAAGAGTGTAAAATAAGGAACGAATTTCAGGTTCATTTAGTCTTGCTTATCAGCAGCATAGCCTAGGACCAAGTAATAGCTCTCAACAGCAACAAGCAAGTAGTTCACGTGAAAGCAATGTCCAAACTGGTACTACAACGCTCCGTTCTAGGCATCGCTCGAGCCACCATGATGGCCTTATCAAATGCCATTATTGCCCTAAGAAGTGGGCCGACCAAGCTGTGGTTTGTTTTTCAACAAAAAATCGGTAATATGTGGATAGTTCAGAAATCAAAGTGCTTTTATAGAATATAAAAACAGTGAGAGTTTTGAATTGAGATTTTGAATATGTTACGTGTTCGACGAAAGCCGGAACGTTAGTCAACGTTAGTCAATATATCCATTTTTAAACATGATATGTTCTTCAAACGTTGAAATATTTTAAAATATGTCTTGCGATGATAAAGTTCTCCTTTTTTGACTTTTGACTTTGCAATATTCATTATCGATGAAATACTGTGTATGTAAAAAATTAACTTCAAATTGACCATGTGAAGTAAGTGACAGTTAAACACCGAAAGTAATTTCTTATATAGGGAAAGACATTGACTTTATTTCAGTTTTCCTGGCTTCATTTCCCTTTTCTGTTTGGCATCTTAAATACTTCTCTCCGATTTCGTATTTAATGTTATGGTGTTCTCTGAGATGTCTATAGTACTTTTTTGTTGATCTTTTAAATATTTCAAAAATCAATGTCAGTCATAATCGTTAGTCTAACAGAGTCTTGGGAAATCTGATTAATATATCTTATTTAATATTATCATCTTTTGTTTATACTTTTTCCTAGTTATTAGTTTGTTCTTCGTAAACGGAGTTTTTGACGAGTTTTGTGAACGAAAGGACTGAATTGTTTTGATCAGTTTTAGGTGTCAACCAGAATAATGGCAAATAGATAAAAAAAAAAAAAAAGAAATCTTTAGCTGCGTTTTAGCGTTTTTAAATAGGTCATTTAATTGTCTCATTTTACCTTAAAATATTTTACTTTCTGAAATTAAATGAAATTTCCTGATATTTTTAACTGTCCCTCTCATTCTTCCTATACATATTGCAGACCGCGGTAGGTTCATAATGTAATGATGGTTGTGAGTGCTTTTCTTGACAGTTATAATCCTTGAGTAGTCGCACTGTCAAAAGGAACCTCAGTAAAATGATGCGAAGAATATTGTTATTAATTTTCGATTTGCAAAGAATTCGTATGAGGTACATTCTGTGATTTTAACTTCCATTCTTCTGTTTAATAGCTGATTAACTGACGAATTATTCTTTTTCTTTAGCATCGGCGATATCTTTTTATACTTCAAAATATTGTCATGAATACATTCTCGGAAGAGAAATATTTTTTTGTATCAGCGATCAAGTTCATCTTATATTCAATAAAAGTATCGTTTATACATCATCATGGATGACTGATGACGAATGACTGTGAAAGTAACAAGATTAAAGGAATCTGCCTTATAAATCTGGTGTGCTTTGACAAGAATATTGATTTCCATGCGATAACAAAATTCGTACATAGCATCTCCAAATGTGCATGTTGTTCCACGAGAGTTATCATAAAACATGAATCTGTAGCTGATCATTATATGTATTGGATACGTTTGGCGTTCTATTTCTTGTTCATGAAAACCAGATCGGATTATCCAGATTTATTATGGAATTCCTGTCAGATAAGATTCCCAGAATATAATTGGATTTTTAGTGGAGAAAGTTTCTATTCATTGAGGAAAATTGTGTTTTATTGAATATTCGATAAAATGACAAGAACTTGGTAACGATCAAGAGATTTAAAAGCGAAATAACATTGTACTTCCAATTTAGAAAGATTTGCGGTAAAGGATAGTCCAAATGCATTGAACTATTATTTTAAAAAATCTAACCTGACATTCCAGCACTTATGTATTTCGATGAGATAAGCAGAAAATGTTCAAAAAACTAAAATCGATAATTCCACTCGGAGAGCTCCTCCAAGAATTTATAGGAATTGTTGAACGGTAAATTTTGTAAGCCTTTTTGATAAAACCAAATTACGAATAGGTGGAATGCATTAAGTAGTTAATGCTACTCTTTGTTGCTTTTTAGATCATATCGCGAATTCTAGAATTGGATATTTCAGTTAGATGTCATAGTCGTAGCCTAGTAGTGTAATGTAGAATGCATTTTTTATAGAAACCATTTGTGCTAAAATTATATATATGTTTTTTCTATCTAGCTTAATTTTTCTTTTCCTTTGAAGTGTCCTCTATATTTCATATGAAATGAATATAACTTTCAAATATTTCTGATCCATTCCGAGGACATTCATCCTGGTTTTTTCTTGTATTTTTCTTTATTCTTTTTTTTTTTTTTTTTTTTTTTTTTTTGTTCATCCGAAAAGATGCTCATGTTTTACATTTATTGTAATTATTATCAATGGATACTCCAGGAAGCTGACAGAGGATAATTGAAAGAGATGTGGGAGAGAGTTGAGATTAAAAATTCACAGGTATTCGTTGGTTTTATGTACGAATTTTACTAGCGATGTTTCAGTTTCTTTAAGTATTTTCGACAAAATCAATTGGGAAATTAAATTATCATTGCAAATAATTGTCTAGTCATATTTCATGATTATCCATAAAAATAATTTTTTCAAAATCCTAATTTTTTACTAGATTTTTGTATGAATAATCGAATTCTCAAAAGTTATTGTTAGATTCTCCGTTTTCTAAATATTCTTACCTATTCACTTTGTTAGCTATTAACTTTCATTTGTTGACAAGAATCTTGTAAACAGGGATTAATAAGTAGCATGTAACAGTTGTGGAATGTCAACCGTTAATTTATTGAAGAAAAAGTATCAAACTGATGTTAGTATTAGTAGTTATTTTTCATAGGAAGCATTAGGAATAGAGATCGTATGGCTATTTCAAAGCATCACGACCAATTCCTGGAGGGTTTAAGTGGAAGTTTTAGTCTTTATTTTTAATTTTTTGCTATTTCACTTTTAGATTTGTCTATTTTCAGCATAATGGAAAACATTTTTTATTAATTTTTTCACTCTTAGACTACGTCATGAGTTGGAAATATGTTTCTTAATTATCCGAGAATTTGTTGATACTTCTTTCATTTTGATATGTTTATTCTTTGGTGCCATTTTTCTTTTTAAGATATTTCTCTCGGTGTTTGTCTCGTAATAGATACAAGGAATTTCCTTTGAAAATTAGGTCATTTAATGAGTTATTTCTTTCGTACAACCCTTTGAACCTTGCATCCTTCAATAAAAAAAAGATGATTTGGGAGAGCAATTTTTGCTGCTTTGGGCAATGAGACTTGACGGCAGCTTATAAAATAAATTACTGATCAGTTACTTTCTTAAAATCATACTTCGATAGTTAAAATATGTATATTTTTTGCGTTGCTTCCTTTCTAATTTCAGGAAAAGTGTCCTGCGCAATCAACACTGATGAAGGTATCTGGAATTTACATCCGCCTTGATATGACAATAATAAAAATACTGCTATCAGAGTATTGTAAAAATAAGAAGTATAGAATATTAAATTAATTCATCATTAGGTTCAAATAAGAATAAAAATGAAGTATCTATATATTACATTCATCATCGATGGTGGAAGTGGAATCGCTGGAATTTTAACTTTTCACTAATTGCATTCAAATTTGTTTCTTACTTCTGGAAAGTGATAATAAGCATGGTCAGTTTTTAGTTACGAGTTCACATGGAAGAATGTCGATTGTTACGAATGCATGAGTGTCAGCAATGTGGTAAACGTTTCAAAGCACGCGGTGGTTTGCAGCAACATTTACGCATACATTCGAATGATCGCCCATATCAGTGCCGTTTTTGTCCAAAACGTTTCACCCAAAAATCGCACGTCGATCAGCATGAGAGGATTCACACTGGTTAATATTTTTTTACGACTAGACACAAACGTTTTTAAGACACTTGAATATTTTCTTTTACGTGATTCAGAAAATGAAACTTGGAATTACATAGAAAAGAAAAATTGAGTTAAATTAAGGATTGAAAATTGTGACGTGGTATAATATATAATATAACGAAAGTTATAGTTTTTATTGAGTATCTATGGATTTTTTTTTCCATATTCAAAAAATACTACTTAGATTTCAGGTGCCAAACCATTTTCTTGTCAATTTTGTGGCCGTGCATTTCGACAGCGTTCCCAACAGCTGGGACATGAATCAACTCACGCGAGTGGACCTCTTTCAATGGGTGCACATCTATCACATGCAAGCTCTCATCACATTAAATTTGAAAATGCGAAGTTTGTTTCATTTCGTTTATTTTTGTAATCAATTTTGTGGAGTAAATCAAGGATCATATCAAAATGGATATATTGTTGTTTGATATGATGAAATCGGTTTTGATTATAGCAAATTGAAATACTATATGATTGCAGTGCTGATCAAGGATGCAACCAGGCAGCAACTGGGAATGCTAGTACTGTTGAAAGAAGTGCGGCTGTACAACAGCAAGCAGTAACAGCAGTAGCCACCGCAGCAGCGGTTGCGGCAGCAGCACAGCAGCAAGATCGCTTAAATAATTCTGGGAGCAGTACTTTGAATTTGATGTCACCGAATGGAACTGGGTTGGCACATAGTGCAGTTAGTTCACTGTTAGCATTAAGTCAACAACAACAGACTCAAGGGATGGCAATGTCACAAAGTACTCAACAGACTATTGCCGATGCTATCGGTGCAAGGAATAATGCAGTTTAAACAGAAGCTCAATGTGTCCTTTTATTTTTGCATATATTTTGCTGCACTTTCGTGCTATTCTTTGTCTTTACTACTATATTATTCCAGGGCGCATTGTTGTTGTGTTCTTGATTCGATAAGCTGCATTTCTTGTTTCGTAGCATCGCTCAACTTATCCTTTCAAATGGATAATCGCTTGCATATTTAATTTGATTGTAGCATTTTTTATATAGTTCAGATGAATGTTATTACTGACTGCCAAAATCCATCCTTTTAAATTGATTTTCCCTATTTTTTTTCCTGCCCTTTAAATTGAGCTCTTTTTGTAGCAAACTGTTTTACTTCGTGTTTCCCGTCCATATCGCTTTTTATTAATTATTAGAAGTGACAATTTATAAATCTTATTGGGTTTTGCAGTCTAAGATTTCAAATTTCAAAATTTAGGAATGCGATCGTTTTGTTGATAACGTAAACAGTTACTTTCATTCATATTGCTTTGTTTGTGGTTTGATTTTTTCGAAGGAAAGTATACTTTACAGGTATTATCTTCATAGTTAATTGCAACGAAGCGGCAATCTATATTACTAACTTATCAAGTTGATATAGCCGTTGATCAGTTTTTAGGCCATTCATAAAATTCTTATTAAAGAAATACAAGTTGCTTAATCGGTCCTGGAATATGAAATGCTTTCACTAGAAATTTTGCAACTAGCTGGATACCTTATAATTTACTTCTTGGAAACAGGCTATTGTGAGCTTAAATTTTTTTAATGATTCAGAGATAACTCTTTTGACATATTAGTGTTGGATGATCATGCGAATCTCATCTCCTTTGCAGAATGCTGAGTGTTTTAACATGTATTTATTAATTGAAAATTGATATCAACAATTAAATTTAAGGTCTTCAGTATATCTGTCATACGTGTTCTGAGTGTACATGTGTGTTTGATATCTTCTATATCTTTAATAGCGCGTGTTGGTCACTTTAAAGTTTTCTTGTGTCATCTTATTTTTCTCTTCCATGGTCAGTAAATTTTTTGGCTTTTTTTTTCTATTTTTTCTATATTTGCCCTGTTTTTGCTAGTTCACTCGATAGTTTCATCTATTTCATGTTTCAGAGTCTGTTCTAGCTGCTTTTTTTAAAATTCCCCTTAACAATTACCACATATGCGTCGGATAATTTTTTCTTTTTTTGAAAAATAAGTATTGAGAGGTCTCGTTGTTTGCCTTTTCGATTCTCTTCTTATTTCAGGCATTCCAGATCTACAATCAGGTAGGATTAAACAAAAACAGATTAGAAAAAAAAATTGAGTACAATCATGATTTACATAGGTAATAACCAGCCAGTATGGCAATTTATCACTCATATAATTGCAGTTTTCGATGTTTCAACTGCCAGATATCAAAAACAGGAATTCTTGTTACAGATTGGGCTTTATGATCAGAATTCGTTCATTTAATATTCGGTGCATTTGTGTTTCAGTTAAATTGTTCCAATTCCAGTTAAATTACACTTCTAATCATTTGTCACATTTATCATTCAGTGATGCACTTATAAAATGATTGAACGAAACTCGAATTCTTCCGAAAAATTAGTAGTATTGCGGGTCGGATTACTGTTTTCACTGATATGGTCGTAATTATTATTATTGTTATTGTTTATGAATGATTTCTCCTTTGAGAGTTTTTCATTGATCCAGTTTTTTATTGAATTTATTCTCAATTTTAGTCAAAAAAAGACAATCATTGATTTAAATAATTGCCACGAAATATTCATTTCCCAATTATTGTATTCTCATCGAGCTTTGTTCTTTTTATTGAATCTGTTGTTTGTTCGTTTTTGTCGGTGTATTTTCTTACATCTTATTACGGTTACCATTCGGGTCCTGTAATTTTTTTTAAATTTTAAAGTTCGAAGTATTTGTTTTTTTTTCTTTTTTTTTTTTTTTTTTTAGCTTTTTAAGTATGGTAAATTTAATTTCAATCGCGATATATTCTCTAATTTCAAATCGATCAAGCTAAAGAAGGGGATTTTTTCTCGACAATTCAGTATGCATAAGTTTTGTATCGCTTCGAGGCAGTGAGACTACCACATGAGTTAAACGCAATTTTTGATATGCATGTGCGCGAGTAGGCGTTTTTATGTTATTCATATTTTTTTTTTCTGATGATAATTTAGATCATGATTTTCATATTACGACATATTTTCGATTGTCAAATCTTGTGCGAGAATGTGAGCTGAGTAATGATTCATCGTTTTTGCTGTTTGACGTAATTCATTTGTTAATGAAGATATGGATATGGAAAATTTTTTTTTCTTTTTTTTTTTTTGCAAAGTTGTATAGTTTTATGTATGTACACCCATCACTTTTTTTTTGATTTTGAAATAAAGTTAAATTATGGGTTGAAATGTTTGATTGGTACTTCTTTCTGAGAAATATTCTTCAGCATCTGGTGATAGCTTCGACATAGTTTGTAGAATGCAGTTATTCCAGATTTAATTTGAATGAAAGGTTTCGCAATCTTAGATGTTCGCAACCTCATTTAAAGTTTCTCACCCTCTCCGCCTTCATATTCTGCTCTGTCTCTTGCTTAAATTTCAAATAGTTGACCACAAGTTCATGTATTCTTGTGAGTTTTTTGTGCTTCTGCTGTTGCTGAAAAATAAATAAATATATTGGGTGTTCTGTATGTTCATGTTTTCTATCTTGAGTGGATTCTCAATCTTTCAATTATTTGGTTTGTACTGAGTGCGGATGTTTTGTCTTGTCTGCATTGTTATGATATCGAGTATTTCTGGTAGATTAAGGATATTATCTGAAAGACACAAAACTGGTAACGATTTAATTAGTAGTAATGATGGTTAGGCTTCTTGAGAGAAAGATGAGCATAACCGGAAGACGTTTCAGTTAAGAGCAACTTCGACTTGGTTGCACAGCCATATTTGAATTGCGGTGTTTTCGTTGAAACTTCAATCCATAAGTCACTTAGTGGTTTATGCCTGCTGTCAATCGACGGAGAGTAAATGATTTCGACTATCCGCAATTCTTAAAACTATTCTGCTAATAATTAGTACTTATATGCAGGTGATTATTAAGTACTTCGAGTTAGTGGAAGTTTATCTCTAAAATGCTAAATCAATTGTTGAAATTCTGTGCGATTAGGAAATTAATAAAACCAGTAGAATTTTATCCAATAAAAAATTTGTTGATTTCTTATACCAACTATACAGGTATAAAAAATCTTCACTAATACTGGTACACAGTGAGTTCATCTTAAGAGCATTGATTAAATGATCTCGTTAAGCTGTTTCGATTGTTTTGATTGCTTACCAAAATGTCTTAAGATTTGATACCAGCGCAATTTGGGGCGAATGAAAATAAGAAGCTAAAATATGTTTATGTTGCCATGAATTTTTTGCATACAAATATAAATAATAATCAAAGAAGCTACAGCTGGTGACCTACAAATTAACAAATGTATTTGTAAAATGAACGAAAGGTGTTATACTCGTTAATTCATCAATTATTATTTATGTCATTTACCTGCTCCACATAGAAATTTCAGAAATGTAACAGATTATTCAAATATGAAATATATGAGATGGAAAGGCGTAATATTTCGATTTTTGATAATTTCTTATTGAGCGGTAGTGTAGGGAGCAGCGCACGTAGTTTTGCAAATGCACTGTTGAAGGACTCGACTCGAATACTGTAATTATGAAGAATAAAAATGAAGATGGAGTGAAATTAAATTGTCTGAAATTACTTCAATTTTTGAGTTCCAGAAGAATTTATTAGTTCTCTTTGTCAGTTTAGAAGTTTAATTTATTTTCAAAATAAATCTAGAATGCACTTAATCGTTCTAATAATTCAGTGGAAGAACTATTAATGACATCATATCGTTTAGTCTTGAAGAAATTCAGGATAAAGGAAAATATAAAAATTACCGTTCTCGACTAGCATGAAGATTTCGATATTTTGGTGTAGCTCGACGTCGTTTCCGTCGTTCTGCTTTGCTCAACTTTTTCAATTCAATAGCCGATAACTGATGCATTACAGGAAACGTATGTATATAATGAGTGAATGCAATCCAGGAGACTGGTATGTCAATTTTATTACAGCTTTCGGATGGCAAGAATAGGCTCGGTTTTAGATTAATTGAATCATTCAGTATCAACACACCCTTCCACATTCTACCATTGTTCCATAGACCAGTCTCTGTATATTTTAGATAGGAAATTTTATTAGTTTTGTCTGAATGCACGAGAAGAGAAATAATTAGCAACTAACTACATGCTGCCTCTGAGCAGGCTTACAGGGCTATAAGTTATTGGTAGCAAACTTAAAAGTTCCCAAAGATTTTCGGACTAAGCATTCACTTCTACATGTTAGTATTCTAAGCTTTCTTACTTTTTTCTTCAATCCTCATATTTTAAAGATTTCATATGAGAAGGGAAAAACCGTCATCACATTTAGTTTTACTTACGAATAATGTCATCAGATTTTAAGACAGGATGTTATTAAAAAGTAATACACAGGAATAACATCATTTCCAATAGTATTTTCGGATTTCGATTCAAAAGAAACATTGAGATAATCTGTATTCAATGATTCTTGAGCTTTGATTATCAAATGGATTTCCAAAAGCACAATCACAAAATCTTTCCGCATCCGATTAATTCTGCTGAAGATTGTGTTACCAATTCAGTATTTATTGAGTCATTTAGGAGTCAATTTATTAGGTAAAAAAATTTCGAACTCCAATTTCCAAAAAATTTTTGCTAGTTTAATGAATCTGATTTTACGTTCTATAAAGGCTGCTTCGAAATAAATTCTTCGAAAACATCTGTATAGAAACGGATCTCTTCCAAATTCATGCTCGATTTGTCAGAAAATCTTGATCTTTCGTTTTTTTTTAAATTTCTTTCTCCTATTTAAATTTAAAAATACGCTATTTTGAAGAGAATGCCATAAAAATTGATTAAAAAGGACAGATATATCTATAATATTGACAACATCGTCCGCATGCTTGACTATTTCATTTCCAATAGAAGCATTTGATATGAAATAATGAATGCCATTTTTGCTCAAAACTATCTTTGCAGTGTGATTATTCCTAATTTTCCAAATTTCTAATGAAATTTCGGAAACAAATTTTTATTAATCAAAAGGATACTTACTACTGCTAAAAACACCAATAAAAAAAAGATGTTAGTTTATTTCATAGAATAAAAAATTGTAAATTCTTCGGCGTCTTCTTCCGGAATATAATTATGCCTTTAAGGCCGATCTTAATATGCAGTGAAATGACTAGAAATGCTCTCGTCAACGAACTATATCTTCATCATTCCGCTCATTTCAATCTTCTCTTCCAGAATTATCTTCTAGAAAGTCGTTTCTAAACCACTAATGAGAGAGCCGGAAGAAGATAATTCATACTCAGAGAATAAGAAACTTCACGATCCAATCGCTCTTTTAAGTCGTCGTAATAAAAACACTGTCAAGATGTTCAATCTTAATTTTTCACAAATCCTAGCACAAAATTAACTTTCCCAACCTTAACTTTTATACAATATATTCTATTAACTTTTCATTATTAATTGCAAAATCAATTCAAAAGAAGAGAAAAGAACTTGCAACATATTGAAATAGATAAAAATAGAACTTCAAAATTTGAATGTATACGTGAATTGTTGAATGTATACGCTTCCTACCTACCGATGAAACTCAATGGCATACGTAATAAAATTATTATGAGCAGATCAATGTAGAGGGAGTTTAGTTGCATAGTGCAGTTTTTATCATATTCTCAAACGGGAATAAGAGAACAATAGATATGGAACGGTAATTTTTAATGATTTTAAGCAATGACATATTAATAATATTCGTGATATTAGATGAATTGGACCACAAATTTACCAAAATATTTGCAATAAAGATTTTATACAATATATTCTATTAACTTTTCATTATTAATTGCAAAATCAATTCAAAAGAAGAGAAAAGAACTTGCAACATATTGAAATAGATAAAAATAGAACTTCAAAATTTGAAAGAAAATTTAAATTATAAAGCGATAAATTTTTTCAAAATTCCAACTGGAAAATTAATAAGTAGAAGTAAGTGGGTGATGCGAAATTTCGGGAAAAACAATGAGATAGAAATGACCAGAGATGTAACATCACAGATAGCAAAATCAGGCTTAAATGAGGAAAATAAGTGAGTAAAATAATGTTTCAAATTCTTGACAACAACATAGAATATAAGCTTCTTTTGAATAATTGAAGAGAAGTGCACTTCAAAACTGTTTTTCATTCAGCTATTATACTGATTCGGTTTGTAATTGCTGCAGAAAAAATTTGATTGGCTTGTAGAAAAAGTAAAATCAAAAAACAAAAAGAAAAAAACTCGAGAAAGCACAGATATTTACATTCCCATTCTTTTTCGTCGGAATAACGAAATAAATTACTTTATCCATGAATTCTCCCACAACTCACACCATCTCTAACTAAAGTCTTCATGATTCATAAAATACTGGATTTATTCCAGATCTCCTCTTCTATTCAAACTAATTTGCTTTCTTCTATTTTTTTGATCAAAATATTTAAAAGAATATTGCAATATCAACTTATTTCGAAATAATAATTGAAACTTACGGGTGATATGTATGGAACATTTTCGTCAGCTTTTTGTCTTCGTAGATCAGATTTGATAAGAGCTTCAAAAGGCATAAATCACAAACATTTCTCACAAAACAATCTTAATTGACGGGATACTTACATCTGTATTATGAGGATTGTGGTGATTCTTGAGAGACTTAGGAATACGGTGATCAACTGTAGGACAAAATTTTTGTGTAGTTATGAAGGTCACTGAGCCTGTTTTCAAATTTATCAGATGTGTATTATGATTTACAATCCGACTCTTAAATTGTACAGGACTTATGGTTCTTGATGAATTGAGTAACCTGAATCATTGGAAGACATGGGGATATAAAACTAACCTGTAAGAAAAGTCCCTAAAGCGAGAAATCCCGTAAGTGTTAAGTTACTAACAAAGACACTGCCATACTGAAGAATAAAACCAACACATAAAGTAAGAGCTATACCAAACACCTGAAGATAAGGAGTATATGAATCGTAATTATTTAAAAAACTTTTTTTTTTTAAAAGAGTCGAAGAATTTCAATTGAAACTGAGAAAATGAAAATTTTGCAGCCACAAAGGGAAGAGGACATATTCTGTAAAATTAGAAGTAAAAACCTGAGCAGAAGCATTTAGGAGACCCGACGCAGTTCCCTCAGCTATTGGAAAAGTAAGTTCTGATGCGAATTCGAAACCAATAGGTAAATACCCAGTCATGAAAAACCTGCAAATCGATCATGTGAAATAATTGTGATTTCAACAATTAGTTTTCATGCTAGCGGTTCAGCGGTACTTTTCAACAGTCGTTTATTTTAAAATTAGAACTCGCATCAACAAACAGTAAGTGGCTGCCAAATGCTTGTTCCACTGAGTTCAACGAGCCATTGGATTCATCAGTTGGTCTTGAAAGCTGTGAGTTTGGCAAACAATGTTTATTATGCCACAGAAGAACTGAAAGAGTGTTCAAAACACCCTTTCATGAAAAAATTTTTTGACTGTGATATCTCAGAGAGTAATGTAAGTTATATTTAGATCTATTTCTTTTTATGAATTTCAGGCCTAAATTGTAGTCCATCTTCATCCCATGGAACGTAGAAATTAATATATTTGATAAAAAAAGTTTCTGAGACATATCATACTGAGAGTAATAAAAATTCATTTGATTTTATCATTATATGCGAATTGTGCAGCTTTGAATTTCTGCAAAAATATGCATCCTTTCTAAGAAGTAAATTTATTCCCTCTTATCAGTTTGCTGGATACTGGATTATTTTTCGTAATTTATTCAAAGAGGTTTCATTTTCCGATCTTCGTGTATAGTATGACACTACGACACTTCATACTTTTCGTTCAGAGCGGTTATGGTTGCTCATTGCAATATTCCGTTTTTTTTTTTTTTGATTTTCTTGTAGCTATTATGTTCTGAAAATTGGTTTTTTTTTCTATAATTATTAACATTTTTAAAAACAAATTAAAATAAATGATGACAGTATCGTGAAATTCCTTTAACAGACTGATGCTTTGCTATTTCCGACATGTCGTTACAGCACTATTTTTTATTGCATTTTAATTCCCGGCAGTTCTGATTTCCGTGCTGAATTTAATTATATCTTTTATCATTGACTTATTATCCACCTTGCATTGACTGAATTGAATAAATTAATGACATTTATATTAAACTTAAAGCTTAAAATTTATTGTAAATCATACCCGAGAAATATGGAGCTTACATAAATATACCACATCTGCGCGACATCTATCAAAAAAGTAAACACCAGCATACCCACTGTACAAAATATATATACAACAAGAGTGGTCAATCTAAAAAAAAAAGTGATTTATAATAAATTAAAAATTCTCTTCTAGCCTGAACTAGTTAAATTTAGTACTTACTTAAATCACGATCCTGATACTGTATTTCGAATAAGGGCTTATTTCAACTAGAGGTAAATTTTCGTGTGAAAATATTAAAACTTACTTAAGCGGAGTAAAAGCAAAACAGAATAATATTAAACCAAACAGATCAAAAACACGGATTAGTCATTAAAGTTAATTGGTGATTAAATTCAATTGATTAAACAGCTAATCTAGACAGACCTGCTTTCCAGCTGCCATACTGACAGTTTGCCACACCAACAAAACTTACTGGATTTATTTATTTTTACACATTTCTTTTTTACTTACTTGAACTCATGAAAACGATCTAGAATGAAACCACATAGCACTGAACCAATCATTCCTGCTAGAATCAATAGCAGACCAATCATTCCTGTAATCTTACCACTGCGGGTAAATGGCATAATATTTCCATCAGTCAAAAAATTCGTTCGAAAAAAAATAGTCTTTAGTTTCACTGATTAGTCATAATATTTCTATATGATTTTATGGTTCAAATTAAGACTTCTTTCTGAGTAAACCAAAAAGTTGTATAAAAATTATATGAATTACTAGCTGGATCGGAACGCAAAGCGTGGCAGATCCAGCTAGTTTATAGAGGACCGGCTCCAGCTATCTATATAAATAAAAATATCAATGTTCGTTTCTTCAAAATTTTAAACCTCCGAAAGTTAACATGCTCCTTATCTATATTAATTCAAAATCTTAAATATCGGAAAGTCCATACTTATTGCTTTGAAATTTTGACATAACGTTGCATTCGAATACGCGCATGTTTTTATACATGCTTTTCTGTAGCTCAGTCTGATTAAATGAAAAAAAGAAAAAAAAAAGCGCATGTTTC
Source organism: Onchocerca lupi (assembly GCA_028564675.1). Taxonomy (NCBI): domain Eukaryota; kingdom Metazoa; phylum Nematoda; class Chromadorea; order Rhabditida; family Onchocercidae; genus Onchocerca; species Onchocerca lupi. The sequence goes on along the minus strand of JAOVVO010000166.1, from coordinate 105,221 downwards.
TAGTGTTGTAATTTGATTTGTAATTTGGTTGGATTGGAGATTGATTCTTGCAATTATGATTCAGCTAGGCCAGCAATTGGTGTAAGGACGTTTTCTGTGTCTTGCCTGACAGAGATGAATGCTATTGAGAAATGTTTTATTGATTAATGAAGAATGTTTCTTCGTAACAAACAATTATCAGAGAACAACCATACAAATTACGGGATTATTCTTTTCTTTGTCAATAATAGAAGAGAATACTATTCAAGTGAATTGTCGGGTTACTGCTACTTTTGTGTTGCTTTGAACTGTCAAACTGGAACCCTTCAAACTTCGAACTGTTGCTGTTGCTGGTCGATCTTTATCGTTTGTCTGTGAATTGGAGCGTTTTGGTGGTAAACATGTTTGTCGTCACTTTGAAACTATGTCGCGCCACTTTATCTTTAATATTTTTTGATCAGCGTCAAACACGACTCCGTGTTCAGCAATCACGCAATTATAATCGCCCTGCATTCCCATAAAATCCAGCTGGTGATTATAGTTTGAGCCCGCATGTTCTCATCGGCACTATGACTGAAGTATGTCCTTGTTGCAAGGCTCTGAAATTTAATGGAGAAACAAAAGGAATGTGCTACGCTGCCGGAAAAATTAAACTATCTCAATCTGAAGAACTACCAGAGCCATTGCTTGCCGAATATATTGCCGAATCAAAGCGTTTCTTATCAAAAATCAGAAAATACAACTCGTGCTTCCAAATGACGTCATTTGCGCAGAAATCTTAACAAAACAATTCATGCCAAATTTCAAAGTGAAAGGACAAATTTGTCATAAAGCCAGCAGAAGATGGCGGTAAATTAGCAACCATACAAATGTGAAATGATGATACCAAAGTAAATAACCGGTGGGTTGTTCCATATTTACCTTTATATTAAAAACAAATAAAACGCATATAAACGTGGAATACTGTAACTCCGTTAAATCGATCAAATACATTTGTAAGTAGGTGAATAAAGGCAACGACATGGCAGTTTTTGACGTGCAGCGAGAAAGAAGTGATAGGAATATCATATATCGATGAAATCGCGCAGGCTGGAAGATACATAAACAACAATGAATCTGTATAGCGAATTTTTTCATTTCCCATACATAAACGAAGTCCAGATGTTGTTCATTTAGCAGTACATCTAGAAAATGGACAATGTGTTTAATTTACAGCTGCAAATATGCAACAAATAGCCTAGAATCCATCGGCTACAACGTTAACTGCTTTCTTCACATTATGTCAAACTGACGCATTTGCGAAAAAACTGTTATATTCGGAAGTACCTACGTATTACACATGGAATGGGAGTAGAAAATCATCTTAACGTCCTCCCAAAGGAGGAGAACAGTTGACAGACAACTTGGTATATTCAAACAAACTACGATAGGCAGATTGTACGCGTGCATCCTAATCAAGACGAATACTTCTTCCTTCGCATGTTGGTGAATGTGCCCGGTCCGACCTCCTTCCAGCAATTAAAAATTGTTAGCGGTGTTACACATGCTATTTTCCGCAATGCATTTCAAGCTTTAAATTTATTGGAGAACGACCGACACTGGAATGTATGAATTAATGATGAATGCAACATGTTATATCCAAATCAAATTCGTACACTGTTTGCAATCATATTGACCGTCTGCTCTTTTTCGTCTCCAACAAACTTATAGAAGAAATATAAATCGCATATGGCTGAAGATATTTTGCATCAAATACGCAGCGAAAATTCAAATATGAACATAGATTTCACAGCAGAAATCTACAACGAAGCGTTGATAATGATTGAAAACTTGTGCTTATAAATCGCGAACAAAGTTCTAACTCAATTGGGAATGCCATCACCGAATCGATCCGCTGCCGTCTCGTTCTATGCAGAATTGCATAGCGAATAAAATTACAACATGACCGATCTTTTGCAATCAAATATTCCTAAGCTAACGTTTGAGCAAAAAGGCATTTACGATCAAATAATGCAACTGTCAATAAGGGATTTGAAGGAATCTTCTTTTTGGATGCGCCAGGAGGAACTGGTAAAACGTTGCTAGATAGATTGATTTGGCAGTAAATTCGATCCAAAAATGACATAGCTTTAGCTTTTGCATCGTTCGGAATAACTGCAGCATTGCTACCAGGTGGAAGAACTGCTCATTTTGCTTTGAAATTGCTATGTGCATGCAATACATTGAAACTCCCAGATGCCACATTTCCAAAACATCGGGCATGGGAAAAGTACTTCAAAATACAAACTTATTTTTGGGATGAACGTACAATGATACACAAAAATCGGTCGAGGTTTGGGATGAACGTACAATGATACACAAAAATAGGTCGAGGTTCTTGACCGAACAATGCAAGATTTGCGTGAAAATATCAGACCATTTGGGAACGCATCAATATTGCTCGCAAGAGATATCAGGCAAATGTTTTCATTCTTCGATCGATACCAGCGAACGAAATAAATGCTTGTCTGAAATACTTTACTTTGTGGCGACACGTAAAAACGTTAGAATCAATATGCGTGTCCAGCTGCAAAACGATCAATCAACTGTATCTCCTCACATCAATTGCTGGAAATTGAGAACGGAAAGCTGCCGTTGATCTGACCTCAGGACGAATTTCATTGCCTCATAACTTCTGCAATTTAGTAACATCAAAAGAAGAGTCGGTTGAAATATATTCAAACCAATTATAAATATCACGACTGGCTGAGTGAACGAATTATTCTTGCGGCCAAGAACAAAGACATTCGACGAACTTCACAATACTGTCCAGTCTAACATTCAAAGCGAGACAGCCACATACAAGTTCGTCGATACTATTGTGAAAGCAGATGAAACCGTTAATTATCCAACACAATTTTCTAATTCACTCGATCTACCAGGGATGCCACCGCATGTACTGCAATTGAAAATCGGCGTGCCAATTATCATGTTGCGAAATATCAAACAGCCAAAACTTTCCAACGACGCGCGGTTTGCAGTAAAAAAATTAATGAGCAATGTCGTAGAAACAATAATCTTGACAGAGCCTTTCAAACATGAAGATGTCCTTATTCTTCTCAATCCTATGATTCCAAAAAATATGCCATTTCAGTTTAAGAGGTTATAATTCCCAATTCGATTGGCTTTGTATTCACCATCAACAAAGCTCAGATCAATCTTTGGAACTGTGCGGTTTAGAGACCGATTGCTTCTCACATGGAAAATTATATGTTGCGTGTTTTAGAGTCAGCAAACCAGACAATCTCTATATCTACACAGAATAACAAAAAATATTGCACTCACAAGTATTGTAAAATAAATTGATTGAACGAAACATTTAAAAATTATACACTATCATGAACTCGAAAGCTTGAATTACTTGCCTTATTTATTTAAAGACAAATGCCTATTCGAATGCAACGGGGTATGAAAATTTCAAATCAGTCGATGCAGAATTTGAAACGTAGGAGGAAGTAGTCGCAGTCAATGAAGAAAGTAGGCATGGTAAATAAATTCTATCCGTTCATTAAGGCGCGGTGTGGGGCAAAGTTAAAAAGTTCAGTCCGCTCATGAGAAAGTGGTGCAGGGCGGAGTCAAAAACTTCAGTCCCCTTACTTTTAGTTATTATATGAAACGTGGAAAAAAGTAAGTATGACTATATAAAAATAATGGCCTATTCGAATACAAGGTTGTATCAAAATTTGGAAAAAATCGGTGGAGAACTTAAGAAGTTCCGTCCGGGGTAATAGGAACATTTACATTTTTATTTATATGGATAGGTTACATGATGTACCTGCACTTTCTTGTTCGTCAGGATGAAACATCAGGATCATTTGGCTGAGCACTGTTGACACGGCATAAAACACACCAACATTAATTCCTACAAAACTTTACTTATTCTCATATATCTCATCTTGAAAAAGTCTGCGGAAACATATTTAAGTGAGTTTTATAGATGGACGAGAGTGAAGCAAGTAGTGAGTTTTTTTAGTTTTTTGAGATCTTTGTACTTTATACTTTTGGGTCTTAAGGATCATGCAGATTTTCAATGAGTAGCCTTGTTATGACTTTGTCTTGATCTATATAAATCTATAACTCTGATCAAGCAATAAAAGAATGGCATACCATAAGTGATGAAAAGAAGCATAAAATTTGGATTTGTCATTAACTGTTTCAATGAAAGATAATAATTTTTCTTGCTGGTATCCGACAGCACTCGTAATTGTGCTAAACTTGGTGGTAAGCGTGGTTTTTTTGGAAATGCTAAAAAAAAAAAAAAGAAATTTTTGTTAAATTCAATACACAATATCTGATGAAATGAATAATAAGGAATAGAAATTAAAACAAAAAATAGGGTGGAATTTATAAGTAATTGAAGACTAATTTGATAAAAACAATCTCGACATAGGAAAATGATAGGATACAAGACACGATCATGAACATCGCTGAGCTAATTTTTAGTTTTAATTAGAATGAATGAAAGAATAGCTTACAAAATACGACTATCGAGAAAATGATAGTATTGGCGACGACAGAAATGAGAAATAATCGGCTCAAATCAGAGGCAATAAAATCCGTAGCACCAGTATGAACCAGAACAGGAGGAAGCAGAAAGCCAATTGCAATGCCTAACTGAAAAAAATTAAAACTTTCTCACTGAATTTTCAAGTTGATCGAAAAATTGACTACCAAACCTAAAACATGGATTTATAATTTTTTAAAATAAACACCACTGATACTTGTTTGTTCCAACTTCATTCTAACTTCAGTTTGGCGTTTTTTCTGCCTACTTAAATTACTTTCTCTATTTAAATTTAATTTTCTCATAAGACGAACTGACATACTTGGTTGCCAAAGACACCAATCGCGCATGCTGTCGAAACTTGATTTGAACCGAACCATACAGCGGCTAACCTTGGTGGTATACTCAGGATAAACATTTGTGAAATGCCCACAATCGTTTGTCCCAGGAATGTGATCCAGAATGCGTCTTAACTACAAATTATACTCTTTTTGTCAGCAATTTCGAATTTTTAAAATATTTTGTTTCATTGGAATTCCCGATCAACACATTTTTGTATATTTATTTATGTAGACATATAGTAGTTAGTCATGTCATCTCATCTTCAATTATCATTATGATCTGATTTTAAGGTATGTTGAAACTTAAACGGACTAACCAGGCGTTGTTGAAAACATTTTCACCCATGCTCCAATGCAGTTACCACCAGAACCAAGTATTATAGATATTCGTAAGCCATATCTGTCAAGAACCCAACTGAAAATTGATTTCCTTGTTTATATTTAAATTTATTTTAAATGATTTTCATTATTTGAAAGTAAAATTGCATTTCTTTCGGCATTGAAAATGCTAATTTTGTTCATATGAATGGATTACTGAACTTTTTCTTAAAACCTGCATATATATGTAGGAAAAAGGATGAAAGTTTCAAATGGAAACAATTACAGTTACCAGTGCTAAAAGCATCGTTCTTCTAACATTTCTATGACTCAACAAGTGTTATGTTCCGTCAAGACAGCCTTTTCTCTTCATGAATTGACAAATTTGATTCCTCAACATTCTACAGAATGAAAATAAAAAAATAAAAAAATTGATGGAACCTTGCAGGAAGCACAAAAATGATATAAGTAAGCATGTAAATCATTGAAGTCCAATTGACAGCAACATATGACACTGAGTAGAACTGAACAATGATATGGGAGATAACGGAATATTCAATCCATTGCATTGAATTGGAAGCTGATAACAAGACGAACACCAATAATATATAATAACGCTTCTTATACTGATGAATCTCTTGAGATTTCAGTGCTTCCTCCCCTTCTGTTTCCCGCAACACTGGTGCTTTCGGCTCAGTTACCGTTTCCATCTGTTTTTCTTTCCTGAAGTCTTAAGAACTGCAGATATCTGTAAGTAAGTAATGACAAATACATATCATCAAATCATTTAGCAATAAATCCTCTGTAAGTTACTAGAAATCGGAATATTGCTGCAATAAATTAAGGCAAAAAATGATTCAAAAATTTGTGAGACTTAATTTAAATACCATAATAGCCATATTTCATTGCGCTATATTAACATTTTTCATAAACTCATACAAACAATCAATCATCAGTTCCATCAAAATCTAATAGTTGAGGTTCTGCTATTCATTAATTAATCCTTTATAAGCAAATCTACTTTTTTAATTGCAACTGCGCTCTAATTTATATTATTCGGTATTAAAAAAAAAAAAAAAAAAAAAAAAAAAAAACTTCATATGTGCACATAATGAAATGAAAAATTAGGCTGTCACTTTAAATTGTACTAAATAGCATTCGGTACAATAAGTGCATCATTCTGCACAAATTCAAAGATGGCTTCTTCATTCTATTCAAAACAGTGAGTACCTAAAAATTGGTAGTAGCTCCAAAAAATTGCAGAAATCATTCAAAATCCGAAATCAAAAAAGAAGACTCATAGAAAATTCAGATTCCAAGAAATATAACAGAAACTTCATTTGATATATATACAAAAGCAAAATAATACGATGAAAATTGCTAACAAGAAATTTTTTGCACCAAAACATTGATCGATTTTGATCAAAATCGATACGAATTAATCTTGAAGAAGAAAGTCAAGTAAAAACTTTTGAAATCTTTACTTAATGTCCATACGAAGTACAAATGAAATCCTAATCATTTCTTTTTTCAGGAAAGTTTCCCACTTTGCTTCTTTCCCTTTCGTTGCCTTTATTCAATTCAAAGTATATGTGCCAACTCAAGTACTTATTTCCTATCTTTTCATTAGTAATAGTAATTTGAAAATTTCAAACAATCCGTCAAAATCGTACGAATACCGAACTTAATTCATCACGGGAGTCAAATGCCTATACCAAACTTCTTCGTCTGTAGAAAGAGTCGACAGAACATCGTACAAATGAAAAAATTCATCGAAATGAATCAATGCATCACTTTGTACATTGAGTGCTACCATCTATTTATTTATAAACAGAACAATTGCTTTACGAATTATCGGGAACCGGAAACTGCTCATTGAAGAGTTCCTATCACGGATACAATCAATTCTATCATCCTATGATCGAGATCTAAGCCTAGTATCCTACGTACATCTAAAAGTGATGAAAGCTAGTAAATATAACCCTTTATTTTTACCAAAACAAATAAATTACTGTTGCTAAAAATCATAGAAATGAACTTGAAAATCAATCTTCTAAAAAATCTGACGACTTTTGTTAGTAAGTCTCAAAATCTGAAACTTAATATTCGGGATGTAGCCAAAAGAACTTTCGAAAATTCATTACATTTCCTCTGCAAATATAAAAAGAGATTTGGATTCACACATTATCTATTTTAACAGCTGCAAAGTAACTTACCAAAGCTTTTGAATATCGTCCAAAATGGTTAAAGTTGCAAAAACTGAACAATTTTCGAATCTAAAGAAATGATTTTTTGAATTTTTAAAATATGAAAATATCAACATGGTCCTTCCAAAAAAAATGAAGCAAAGTACAATCTCAATGATCTTTTTTTTTTTTTTTTTTTTTTTTTGTATTTTTTCCTTTTCTGTAATCGAAAGGATCAAGAGAGTATTATGCGCTTCATCATTTTTTCAAAGATTTGCAAGAGGAGCGCACATGGTTCATAATAGTACGGATATAAGCTGAAAAATGAAGTGATCGTAACAGAAATGCAAATCTAACCAGCAATTTGAAGGAATGATATGATATGATGTGATAGAAAGATAAGGTACTAAATGACCCATTTCACCTGAACATGTCTTATACGCGGACAATTTTAAAGCACAGAGTTGAAGTTATGTGAGAAAAAGGATGCAAAGGTAGCTTTTGTCACATGAGTGACATCGCAGGTGTGCACTTTGCTGTCACCACTACTATTATGCTGTGACAATGAGAATAAACAAGTTTTGATGGATGGATTGATGGACGGAAGTTTAGATTGTGATGGCTTCATGATAATCGTTTGAAGGAAGGAGACAATTGGTGGATTGTGTACACATTTTCCCATCAGATTAGTAGTGAATAATTACTGGAGATATTTTTGCCAGATCTTTTGTCCTTCACCTCACTCCTATCTCTCATCCTTGCTTCATTTCTCTCTTTCTCTCTCCCTTTTCCTCTAAAAATATTAAGAATTTACAGCAAATTGCAAAGTTCAAGAAAAGCCTCAGGGCTTAATGAATTTTATGGAATGCTATAAGACACAAGGATTTAATGAATTCAGCGAACCCATTTACATAATTTTTGATTAAAAAGCAGAAGAAAGTCTTCAAATTTTTATCAAAACAAAAAAAAAAAAGAAAAACTATTGAAAATTCTATTATGTGCATTAACAAAATTAAAAGTAATTTTATTCTAAGCTCGTCATTCATTTCATATCACATCGAATCTATACTACTCGACCTGAATACAATTTTAGAAAGGTTTGAAATCTACAAATATTTTTGATATTTCCAAGTTATTAACATCTCGCTTCATGTAAGTTTGAATAAATCAAGATGAAGGGATTGAATGGATACATGTTAAGGCTACGTAACTTCGGATAAGGCAAATTTTTGAAATTTTTGTAGAAGACAATAAACTACTGCTAATTGATATCATTGCAGAAATAAATTTTTGAAAATGTTCAAAGATTGATAGGTAAAATCATTTGAGGATAAGGAGAAATGATGAAAAAACAGCCATCAGTGCGATATGTTTGCAAGCATCGGGTTGCACAGCATCGGACATTGATTATCAATTTCCTTCAACCACGATATGGCACTGATAGGCTTGAGAGATTATTTCAGAGATTGACACCACGTGGCGTTCTCGAGAAATCCGTATGTCTTCGACATGCCAACTTTAAAATCATTGGTCTCAACATACTGCTAGTGTGCACAAACAGATCCAATCATTTATCGGACTCAGAGCTGACAAATTCAAAGAGTGTCGATAACTATGTTCATCTAAGCAGAACATAGGTTTTTTGACGACTTGCGAAATCAATAAAGCGGATGATGATGGTAACGATGGTGGTGATGATAGTAACGATGGTGGTGCTGATAATGGTAACGATGGTGATAATGACGACATAAGCAAACGGATTTCTTGCCATTGAATATATTTTCATATGTACAAACTACTTATGTGGAAAAGAATGTGCATATTTTTTTATTGTACTATGAGAAAATTTTACGAGAATACTAAAAAATAGTAGAGAAACTGTACAATCAATCCCAGACATTCCGAAATTTTAATTAAATTTCTAAAATTAAGAAGTGAATTCACCAAAATATAAATAGTAAATATGAGTTGGAGCATCGCTATTATATGTTCTTTGACATAAAGAAATACCTCAGAATTCTGCTAACACATGCCTGCATTCTTGAAGAATATGGAGAAGAAGAATGAGTTCATTAATTAATCAAATGACTCGATGATATGTTTCTGATTTTTTTCTGTTAATTAATTTTTCAAAACTCAAGTGACATTTTCATTATAGCGTTCTTTATTTTCTGTTAACGCTATTACCGAATTTTCTACAGCACTCAATCAACTTATCTCATTTACCTCAGACAGGAATTTGAAATTACAGGAGATTGAAATTTAAATTGAAAATATTGTTAAAAGGAAAAAAGGGAAAATTCTTCTATCAACGTTTTGCATTCGATAGCGATCGTTCGAGATGCTCAGTTCTGAATACAAGAGAAGACACTCCAATTTTCTTGAAAGTTATTTTTTTTTTCTTTAAATAAATAAATGAAAAGACTGAATATGTGAAGTAATGTAAATATTGAAATGGATGGAATGCACGAAATGCTTTTGAAAGAAAAGCATAAATGATTGTTTGCTGGTAACTTTCTTTTTGATAAACACTTTAGCTGAAAGCAATATGTGATTTGCTCAATATCTCGGCACACATGTCGATCATCAATTATTTTATTGAAAATGCAAATAAAATTGTAAGGAAGATGGAGAGCAAATGGATTGAAAATTTCGCTGAGAAGTGGAAGATTCGACGAAGTGATCAACAACAAAATGATTCAGACATGCATTTCATATTTTCTTTTTCAAAGATTGCGCAAAAATCGAGTATTTGTAATATCCGATTCTCGAGGAAAATATTTATAAACAAATTTTTTCTTTCAAATATTTATAAACAGATTTTTTTTTTAACACAGTAATTTTCAGGTATTATCTCCAGTGTCGATGTATGCATCATATAAATCTGGTAGAAAATCACAAAATTCTTTATCATTTGAGTTCGGGAAGTTTTGCTTCTTTCCCAAAATTTAAATGGAAAAGAGGAGTTATTTTTTAACATAGCATTTATCAGTTTGTAATTTGTTACGTCAAAAGTTCATTACCGCTCAAGCCCGTAATAATATGAATATGAAAAATCGGTAAATTGAAAATAATATCGGCAGATTTGAAACAATGTGTCATACTGAGTTGAAAAGTGCAAAACATTTCACAAATGCAGAAATTTATTAATGCCAAAGAAGTTTTCATTATTTTTCATATATAGAACATATATGAGCAGACGAGAACAAGATTTAAATCCGAAGAGATAAATTAAAACATTTATTTATAATCATATTAATATTTTTATTTTTTAAGTTGCATCGCATTTTAAAATATTTATTGTAAGTAAATCAATTATTCCCGAAACTTGTTGGAAATTATTTGTACTATCAAATGCCTTCATAATACTTTGGAGCAGTGAAAATTAATGCGAATTAATGAAGTAAGTGACACATTCGACTTTAACAGGAATTTTCGTTAGTTTATTTCGCTAAATAACTATTAGTAATATAACAAATTCGTAACCAATATTGAAAAAAAAAAAAAGAATATGAGAAATTATTTACTACTATATGTATAATCAATCAAACAGCAATGATTGTCGTGAAAGTAACTGTGAAAGGCTGTTTGTTGAAGATTAGAACTTGGTACAGATGATTGTGTTGTGTAATGAAATTCTTAATATGACAATTTCATCGGCCATAACTGTAGTACACAATGAATTGATGAATTTGATAATACAACCGATAATTTGAACTTCCCTTTGATAGTAGGGAAGTTATTTGCGAATTATAAGTATTGGGAATTGATAGAATTGGATGAATTTGGAAAGAGCCGCTAGTCAAATACCGACCAAAGCAAAGAATTGAATGCTAACGGATCAAATTGAATATCTTGACCGATCAGAGCAAAAGATTGAATAAATGAATGAATTCTTTCAAGTAGGAACTCTTTTCATGGTGAAGTTATTTGTTCCATGTCGCCATAGCAATAGACAGTTTATAATATGTTAGTTATGGCGTAAAGGTTAAAAGTTCGCATATCCAAGATATTCCTATAATGCAAAGATTTTTGGTCATTTCGTCATATCTATATTCAAAAAATATTTCGGTTTTTCCGACTATGAGATTGATTGTAACATTGAGCGGTTGAGAAACTATAACAGCTCTATTTAATCTTCGATTAATTATAGATATTGATGAAGTTTTTAAGTTAACAAATGCGTTGATTTAGACTATCTAATATATTTTATTCTCGAATGATTCTAAATTATTTTAAAACAGTGACGACTGATAATTAGGCAAAAGCTTGAGGATATGGCAAGGATATGGATACTATATTCCATACCAACAGAAGTAAAGGTGTAATGAAAAAAAAAAAGAATTAAGTCAGAGCTCTTGTCAAACGGATTTTGCATAGTGGTACTACAGCATTGTTTCTCATTCTTTGGGACATAAATTTTCAAATTCGACTCATTTCCTAATCTATTTGAAAACGCTGTGATAAAAACTGAAAATTGCGAAGAAATAACTGGAACTTGCTTTGATACATGGTAAATGTTTGATGAAAGAAACTGGGATCGAATTATTGAGCACAAGGCAAAAACAGAATGTAATGATGAACATATTTCGTCCTTGTCAACGGAATCACCCAATCTCTCAATGAACCGAGTTTCTTACTTCTGAAATAGATGAGGCTTGCCTCATTATTGTCAAATTGAGACATTTCATCCATTCACTCATTCAGTTGCCATCGTCTGTGAATAGCTAAATTTGTAAAACTGAAGGTTTTTCAAATACCATGTTTATTTAAATATGTATATCTTTGGGACGATCTACTGTCGAGTATCAGTTTCGGTAGGAAATAAGGTGAAAAGATAAATTTTTAAAGGTATAGTGACTGGCCTTAAAGATACAGCCATTGGACCCAATTCGTCATGAGATAAAAATTAATTATTTAATTTTTCTTATTCGGAGTTGTGAAGGAAACTTCATTTATACTTCCATTTCTGTATTCTATAAAACTTTTTACAGGATTTCTTATTTTTGTGAGTCGAAATCATCCTTGTCATATATTATCTGAAATACACTTTATGTTGTTTATACACCAATTCAAAGTAAATTAGCTGTGAAAAATGATTTTAAATCAGAAAACAAACTTCATGCATGACGATACGCCAGTAAAGTTCAAATAGGACAATTAGCATCAAAAATTATATCATTCTTTACGAAAAGTATTTGGCACCATGATTGCGAGAAAATTAGTATAGAAATTTTAAAAAATTAACAAAGTCCAATTTATTTGTTTTAATCTCGTAATTTTAGAGGTTAATATTTATTTTCCTTTTTGGTGCTTTTTTGATTTGTGGTTTGAATCGGAATAAATAATCCAGATAATACTCGTGACTATTTTCAAGAAGATTCGAGAACTGATTCATTATCCGAAAATAACTCTATCTTGCAATTTTTCACATTGATATAAGAACTAAACACCAATTATTCGAATTTTTTTTTCCTGAAAAAGAAAGCCAGAAAACAGCAGAAAGGACTATGAAGCGGCTTTTTCATTCGGAAAATATCCAGAAACTCACAACCAATAACCATTTCCATATTTGATTTAATCCATCTGAAGACTTCATCACGTTAAATTTTTTTTTTCTTGTGAAATACAAAACAATCAAAAAGCACAGTCAAAGATAATAAAGTACGAATTAATTCAATCCTGAAATGAAGAAAAACAAGTCAAACTTGAATTAATTTAAAATACTGAAAACATTCCTATATTTCATATATTACCATGTCATTTATTTCGTTATTCTTAATTCTTTTCTTTTGTTTCTATAACTATGAGTTATACAATCTAGATGAAAATATGATCCTTCAGTTTTGTTTCTGAATAGCTTAAAAAGACTAATATTTAAAATAAAAACTTCTACATAAGTAGCAGAAAATATTTCTGATTCATCTCAATAATAATATCGGTATATTAAAACCAATAGCTGAGGAAACTACATGAGAAGAATCAATTTGCCAATATTCAGTTAAGATCACAATCAATTGGAAGTTCCAAGCTTAAATATTAGATGAAGTGAAACTAAATTTTCAGAAGTTATGAAAATCTAATAATTGAAATAAATTTAAAAAAAATGTTATTTTGCATTTGCTTTGCGGAAAGTAGGAAAGAAGTTTTGGTTTTGGGAAAATCTTTTCCTTTCTATAGCTTGAAAAGATATCTGAAAAAGAGTAAATCGGTCGATCGATTTAGTCAGGTACTGTATCGGGCGGGGATGATTGAAAATAGTGAATTCCTGACGTAATGAAATAAAATGTGTCGTCTAAGGTAACATATCACCTCTTCATGACATACATACACAGTCGGCGCACCAAGGTCACTCCTATCTCCCGTTGTTGTTATTTCGATCGGGTACTGTCCCTTCTGTGGACACCAGTCGAATGTGATGTTCCGGTTGCTATTCGTTCACTTCTTTCTCATAATCCTCATATTTTCATCAGGTAAAAGATTTTTCCATTAAAATTTATGATACGAAAAAAATAAAAAAGTTGATTTTGCTTGATAAAGTAATTGGTGCAGAAATCCATTTAGAGATGGTTGAAAACGATAAAATACATGACATTAAGGATGAGATTTATGAGTTTTTTTTTTTTTTTTTTTTGAAAGATTATGTTTATTTAAATGAAATGTGAAATAATTTTTTTATTTCGATCGATTGATTGCAGCAAATCATTTTTGCTATAGCGAAGAAAGACTTCCTTGAAAAAGAATTTATTCTGACTTTTTTTTTAAAAAAAAAAATTCTTGTCCCTTTCATCTTTTATTTTTTTATTTTTATTTTTTGAAATGCTAAAATTTCAGGTCGTTGCTCAAATATTGTTGAGACGGAGACACAAGTTTTGAATGAAGTTGGAAAGAAACGAAAACTTGAGGACAGCATACCAGTAATTGAGATACATGGTGAAGGCCAACCGATGACCGCAGCGCAAATAAGACAACTTGAAGAATTGTCAAATGGTGGCCCACTTGATATCAAGGTCAAAGATGAACAATCGTTTTGTCTCGAAAAATGCATCTTTTCATTCAATCCAAGCAGCCTAAATATGAAATTACTAGATTCATTGTCCGCAGTTTATATCAAAACTTTCCTTCGATACTATCATCTGATGAAATTTCACGTTGAAAAGTCTTTATTTCATGTACAAATGGATTGATTCATCGATTGTCAAATTAAAGAAAGCATAATTTATTTATTTTGTTTTTCTAACCATCGAATTTCAGATCAACTTGCTCTATGATTCTATTCACATTTCATCTCTTTATTCCGAAGTTTTACGCGAGGTTTTCAAATCTAGATGAATTTAACATAAATTTCAGATAGAGAAAACATGGAGACCATTTGACTGTCCACGTGCTGCGAGGCGTAAAGATTTTATAACATTTCATTATAAAGCATTTACTGAAGCCAACAAAAAATGTGATCAATCGTACGGACGTGAACCAATTCGAATACAACTTGGTGTGGGTATGATAATACCTGGATTAGACAAAGGTATGCGTGGGATGTGCGATACTGAATTAAGAAAAATTCAAGTCCCATATCGACTAAGTCGGAAAAGGAAAAGCAAAGGTAAACTTCCTATTCTCTTACTCTATGCTTATTGAATTCAAATTTATTCGACCAAATACATGGATTCCTTGCCTAGATTAGTGATAACATTTTACATAGGCCTTATACCTTATCAATTTATGGGAACAAAATAAGTGTTTACGCAATCAACATTCTATTTATTACAAATGAACAACATGCCATTACCATGTTAATATTGGAATGAGGAGATCAGTGGCGATCGATCCATTTTAATGATTAATTAATCATGTAACCATGCCTTCACCATTCTCTTGATCACAAGCGGAATTATTCACAGATTGTCACAGTCTCGAACAACAAAATGTGTCACATTATTCTACCATTCTTCTGCATTTTGTATGTGTCACAAAACTTTTAGACCTCATGAACAAGAAATCATCTGATTGAACGATGGCATTAATTACGCAGAATAAAGATGATTGTAGGAAGTGAATCAGAACGTTGCGTTCGACTGATGTTTAAAATTGATTTTTTAGTATGGAAAAACATACCCAACGAAGAGCATTGGCTTACTTTCAACATTGAAATGCTCTCTGTTGAGCCGTGGTCACTCGATTTGCAATTTAACTTTTTGGACATCAACAATGATACATTACTTACTGAAAATGAGGTGCAATACAATTTTATCAAGTGCATCACTTTTTTTCAACTAAATTAGCACATAAAATTATCTCATCACTTTTTAAAAATCAATAGAATCATTTCTTAATCAACTAGTAATTTTGAAAACTGATACTAATAAACATATTCTTTCTTTCGTCGAGTCTATTCATACCAACATTTTCATTGATTAAAGTAGTACTTTATCATATGTTTGTGGTCAAAATAAAATAAATTTCTTAGTAAAATAAATTTCCCCAAATTGAATAAAATCGAAAGTAGTTAGTCTTCTTCCTAAGAATTTTATTAGAGCAAAAATTTCATATTATCAAGCACCCAAAAATTGCTTTTCTTTTATAAATAATATTTTAGCTGGTTAAATTTCAAGAAAATCTGAAGAAAAATTTTGGAAAAGTA
The DNA here is from genome assembly GCA_028564675.1 of Onchocerca lupi. Classification (NCBI taxonomy): domain Eukaryota; kingdom Metazoa; phylum Nematoda; class Chromadorea; order Rhabditida; family Onchocercidae; genus Onchocerca; species Onchocerca lupi. The sequence continues at coordinate 89,213 of JAOVVO010000166.1, read as the reverse complement.
TGGAGCAATGAAAATATTGACTATGTGATTGCTGCAAAATACTATATCAAGTAACTGCTTCAGATGCTAAATTTCTCTGTGAATAAAATTTTGAACAGTTGAAGTTTACAGTTTTAGCTATTTCAGCTAAACACTTTACGTTGACAAATATTTTCATGTAAGTACCAAACACCAGATCCCAATAATTGAATTTGTGAGTAAAGTGGAAAATTATTTACAGATATTTTGATATTGATGGAAATGGACGGATAAATTTGAAGGAATTCCGTCGGGTGATGGAACGAGATATAGCAGTAATGACTGCATTAACGAATGATAAAAAGCCAGAAGGTCGGAAACGAGATCCGTCGGTTGCTTGGATTCTAGATTTTAATAACGACGGCATTGTTTCTGTACCGGTAAGTAGTCTTGGTATTATTTCAAAATTACTTTAAATAAATTAATATTGTATTGCCTTTGTAATTTAATGAATTGAGACAGACCGATTGCACGTAACTTTTTTTTTTCACTTTTTTATTGCAGGAAATCGACCGAGCCGATGAAATCTTGCAAGGGGAACCAGCCATTCTACCAGTATTTGCAAAAGATGAGCTTTAAGATTTTGATAATATAAAAAGTTACATCCAATTATTGATTTTGTTGCTGCGTCGATATAAGTAAATTTTATAAATCAGATGATACATGATCACCGAACTGTCTAATCGATTTTTTAAAGACGAATTTGCTTTTGATGGCACATGTTTCACATAAAATGAGTACAGTATTCCTGTACATTGAATCACTTCCTTTTATAATATGGTTGGTAGTTTTAAGCAGTACGAACTTTTGATTTCCAGATGAGTGACTTTATTTCTCGATTACGTTGTAATTCTGGAATATATTCTATTCTTTCATGCTCGAACATAATTAAACAGCAATTTCTGTTATGAAAAAATTCAAATTATGAACAAATGAAATTTATACCTTATAACTAAAGAGAATGTAGGTTTCCATTCGCGATTTTCGATTTTGCTTAAGTTTTATTTGTTTTGGAATTCTTTTTCTGGAAAATTTTCGAACTTCTTTGTATTGAAATGATTGTCTTCTGATAGAATTTTTCCCCGGAAATACAAAAGTTTAAGATCTTATAGTTTGATTGTTTCTCCGTCTTTCGTCAATATTACGACCAATTCATGAATATTAACATCTAATAGTAATTTTTTATATTAAAATTGCAACCAGCACATAAAAAAATTCTTACAATAGTATCAAAACAATGGCGAAGAAATCATAAAAGGCAACAATGGTAACAAATTAGTCAGAATCATTTGGTATGTTAGTGATAGAGAAAGTCAGATTTTTCCTTACAATTCCTATAATATTTAAAGTTGTGAAAAATTCATCGATGAAATGCTTGCAGTGGGTTTACATCTTTAAAAAAATGGCTTACTGAAGTAATCAGATGTAAAAAACTTGTATGCTGCAATTTCTCAGTGAATTCAATAACTATAAAATTGTAAAATTACTTTTTGTAATTCGGTCTACATCTCGCAACGTTCCAATATGGTTCAGGAGATAAGTTCTGAATGCTGGATATAGATTGTACTTAACAAGAACTGCCAACTAAAATATATATCTATTTTCAGCGGTAATACTGCTACGATAGCAACTGAAACATTAGTTCCATACGAATTTAAAAGAATTTCTGCTCTAACTGTGGAACTGTTTCTGCAGCAGAAGCGAAGAACCTAAGAATTTTCAAATGCATTACAATTATTTCACAGAATATCTTTTGTTTGAAAGTAAAATCGAAAGAGACAATTCTTAAGGATCTATTCGATAATTTACACATATATACATTAATTACCACGACCAATTTTAAAGGAAAGATATTTGGTGCCTTATAATTTATTAGAATTCTGCCATATTTGAAATGCTACGGACTCTTTCGAGTAAAAAATTGTTCCTCATTTCAAAATTTAGTTTACTGAGACCCCTTACATAAAAAATTTTAGTGATTTAAAAAAAGCTGTGATGAAATTTTAAGATTAACGCGTAAAAATTTGCAAAATATGATAGGAAAATTTCAACTTCTTCTACCACTTTTACTAGACTATGTTTCCAATTTTGACTAAAATATTAAGTAAATAATTCTCTTTTGCTTGCTATTCATAAAAGCAAAAGATATAGGGAAGATTCTCGCAGTGCACTGTTTATCTTCAGAAATGCATTTCTTTGACTTTGTTTATATTTATAAAAAATTCAGTCGGAATTGATAACACCAAAAAATTTATTTAACTACTTCTAGGCTCACTAACTAATACATCTGTCACAATAAATAAAATTCTCAAAGATTTGGTGAAGTCTATCGACACTGCAAAACGACAAGGAGTATGAAATAAAAAAGACCCAACCCGTAAAAGAATTAATGAGTAGATGATGTCATACAGTAAGGAAACTATCAATATTCGGGACTTTCACATTAGATGACGAAGAGCTGCTCGAAGTGCCAAATTCAATGTCCAACGATGCAAGTGGAGCATGTCTTTGGAATTCTTCCCGAACTGTGCGACTATCTCGAATGATTTCGAAAGCAGAATCAACAGTATCAGTAACAGGAGCAGTAGAAGTGGGATCAATGGAAATTAAAACATTACTGCTATTATGTTCATTACAAGCCAGATCATTAGTTCTCTTAAAATTGGAGAAACTGTGAAGCGAAGATTGATTCTGCTGTGAAGCGACTGGAGAAATTCGCAACGGTGATGATCTTATGGCACTCGACAATAGCAACGGAGGTGGATTGTGCAATTCAACGGTCACATTCTGCCTGCAAGACTTGAAGCATTATGATATGTTCTATAGAATACATATCACTAATACTTCAGAATATGTTACAAATAACTCAAGTCTAAAAACATCCGTAGCAAACTATTATTAATATGCTCATACAGTGAGCCTGATGTACTTTTGCACGTGTACTCTCAGAGTACAGTAGTTAGGCAGTATCCATTAATTTATCAATTGTAACATTGAAAGTGAATTGCCGTGTTAAAGTTATGCATTCTGAGATAAATCGTAGAAATTCAAAACTTTCATAATTTATGAAAAAAGACCTGGAAGAAATATGGCTGCACTTTGCACTTGTGAACGTACAAGCGCGATCAAGATCGCACGCGTCGAGTTCCAAATCATTTTCTGAGTCAAAGGTACCACAGTAATAATTATCAAGGTATCGCCAGCACAGCTTCCTATAATTTTATCCTTTAACAATCAGTATTCTTTATTCTTTACAGAAATATCAATAATGTTGCCAAACATACTTCGAAACTGCCGATTGTTCGGCATTTTCAGTTGATCTGCACCGTGAAAAATTACAAAATTTATGGAATTGTGGTGGAATTTAAATTCTAAATCAGGACTTGACAGGATTTCAGAATGACTATGGATAAAACTCCCGAGAGAGAATGACTTTCATCGAGATTTGGATAGATTTCAACGTATTCGCATTAGCTATCAAGTTAACTAATGATATTCGAAAAATTTTTGACCTATTATCAATAGTATCGAGAAACATTTGAGGTATACATGGGGTAGAACGATATTTTCGCCATTTATCCATTACTGCAAATAACAATATTGTCAAACGATAATATTAGTAAGTAAATCAATGAGCAAATAAATAAGTAATTTCTGTGGCAAAAATAATACTTTCCAGGTATATTTACTCAACAAACATCCGTATGTCGATACAGCCGTAATGAAATTAGTCATCAAATGTTGCTTGCGACAGCATGATCTTAATATTCATAAGGAAAAATCAAAAAGTACTCACTTGGACTGGAATCATGTCTTGACAATGGGACAGCTTTGTATCGAGGTGTCCATTCACATATCTCTTTATTGGTCATCGGCTTTTGTACAATAATCTTTTGCAATAAAGATTTTTCCTTACGCGGATCAACTTCTCCTACATTATTAAACACCTGCAATAACTATCTGAACTTTTTACTAAGCAAAAATGACATGGCATTATCAACGTAAAGATTTCTGTTATGAACTTTCGCCTCGATTTCTAAATTTAATAAAAGATACAGTAAAGAAACAGTAACCTGTATGCTCTTATCTCTGCTTTCGAAAGTAATAACACAGGCGATAATAAGGATGAATGTGCCAATGCCCATTGCAATTGGTCCGATATATTGCAAACTTTTGAAAAAATATCGCATAACCCAGATGGTAAATATCTCATCGATTTTGTTATTTCTGTTGCGTAGAGTTATCCTATTAGTGCTAGTATTCCAACTGTGTAGAATCACCTTATCGATGCTGCCATTCCCATTGCGCAAAGTTCCCTTCAATATCGCTTGAATTTGACAAAATAAATTATGGGATTAGTCCTTGCAAAATTTTGCAGTAAGTAAACGAATACTTTATTGAATTATTAAAATATTCGAAAAATTAATGATAGAATCTGCGTGAAACTATAAATGACATGAATTTGCATAGATAAAAGAATGTACTGAAATTAGATAAAAAAATACATACCTGAGATAAATAGACATCGAAATAACCAAGAACGGTCATCAAAATGCCAAAAGCAATAATAAAAAGACCGAAAACAATCGGTCTCCATGCCACCCACAATGTCTGCAAGCAGCTGTTTCACGCAGGTACAATTTTATTTTTAAATGTTTTGAAAAATTTCTCACTCAAGTATAAAAAACAAAAATTATTACTTGCAAACTTTTGCAATAAGATTTCAGTTGAGTTCAGAATTTTTGCTCAAAGCTTTTATATTTCACAAATTTCACAGATGTTCATTTTTTCCCACATTAAATGCAAGTGAATTTGAGGATTATTCAATTTATTCAATTCTCTTTCAAATTTGGTGAAATTCTGAAAGGCCATCATAGTAGTCAATAAATAACTATTACAGTGAATGAATAAGAATTTATCTTGGTGATATCAGAATATCAACCTTGCGATCAATTAAATTTCCATTGCAAGATAATTATCATGAAATTTCTAATTGGTTAATCAATGAATTATATAATTTTGTTTATTGTTTATCAAGATTGACTATTTATACTATTATACAATTATTCAAGATTTTAGAAAAATCAGGCCTTATGTACTTCTATTAGTATTTTTAAGAAAATGTTCTAAGAAGCAAATGATCAGAGAAATTTAAGTTCAGTGGAGTTTTGAACAGCAATAGAATTTAAATAATTCATTTGGTGCTACAGCACTATCGTCTTTAGATGTTGAACTTGAACTTTAAACCATATTTTCAACATTACGTTAAAAGGTGTGCTTTCAAAAAAATTAAGCATTTCAAATTTTGGAAGATTAATCATAAGCAGGAGAATATCAGCAGTGCAATATCAGCAATGTACACAAAAGAAAATTTCAAAATGGACAACGAAACACACAACTGAATAAAGCTAATGTTTTCAGTGTCTAGTCAAAACTGAAAACAATATTGAAATCGACTAACTTCAAAAAAGAAAACTATCGAAAGGAGAGGAAGAAGATAAATGAGATAAAGCTTCAGCAATACTTTCTAATTTGAACAATTACGCTTAATTTCTTTTATTAAGCCTTTAAATACAGGGTTGCCATTAGATATGTAAGCCCAACATCGAATCATTGAAATATTGTTACTGACAATTATAAAAAATGTATGATATATGTCATTTCCTGTTTTCCTGAGACTACGATTTATAAAAGTTCGACCGTTTTGAGGTATACACTTATTCGAAAAATTGGAAAAAAAAAAAGAAAGAAAGATAAATTTAAATTACGGTTTGATGCTATCGATTTATGTACATTCATGGATCTTTGAAAATTACTGCTTACAAGAATCAAATAAGAAACAGGAAAGAAATGGAGTGTAATTGCATACTGAAGACATAAACATTTCATATAGATAAAGCTCCTGAATAGCTTCAATCATACTAAAGAGCAGAGAAATCAAAATAGCCATACATAGGAAACCGAGGAGAAAGGTCAGATGTCAACAAGATCAGGCTAGTTACGATCAAAATTTTAATTCGCAGTTTTCTCAGAGAAAACTAGAGGCAATAAATTCCAGTTTTTTTGCCTATTATTCAAATATACATGTGCGATTCAAGTCCGAATAACAATAAATCCTCAGTCATAATGAAAAAATTCGGATGCTAGAAATTTTTAATCTAATAAACCTAGCCCTAGAAAATTTGGACAATATAATTAAACCATGGATGAAAGTATAAATAGATTATGGATGGTAGATCATTGATGATTACTGATGTTTATTGAGACCTAAAAAAATCTACTTTCTTTTTCAAGCTTTTTCATTTCAATTACATGTGCTACCTATATTTTTATAATTCGTTATTGATTGATTTAATGACTATTTATCGCTCAGTTTAAAAAAAAAAAAACATAATTTCCAAAGATGAGTGGTCCTACTTTGAATGTAATCAACAACATGATGAAATCCTACTTTTCAGGAACAGTCATGCGGCTGATCTTCGGTTCTCTTGTTTTTCTCAACTATTATTTCTGATCGCTTAATATATCCTAGAATTATTTCTTGACTAATTAACAATTTTTAGATGATACTCCCTATTCACTTAAAATACACTATTTGTTGACCAACCCAAGAATAAATTTAGCAACTTTACTGGATTGCATCCATGATCGGTTGTTGTCACAACTCTTCGTAATAATATAACATAATAAGAAGATCCTATTTTAATCATATTTTCATACATGGAACTCTTATCAGAATCATCTTAACCGTTCCTTCGAACTGCAAAAAGTATACCGAAAGTTCCGATTCATTAATTTGATGATATCTGTAGTTTCTGTGATAAAAATTTCGTCGTATGATTGTTGCAGTTGGACGTTGGACCATTAGTCCTCCTACTGCTGCTGTCGTTATACTTTTAAAGCGTCCAGAAAGTCTCAGAATTTTCTGACGAAAATTGTTTTCGATAAAATACTCTTCCGGTATTGCAATTTTTAACAAGAATAGTAGAATAGATTGGATTACTAAGCGAGCGGAACCAGCAATCGGTACTGTTTCGTATGATTACCATTCATTTGTCTAGATTAGAAGAAAAAAATTTTTTAAAACACTTGAGTTTTACCACGAGACTTTGATTTTATTGGAACATACAAAGCGAAAAGCAATGAAATCATTCAAAATAATGGTAGCTTGAAAAATGAAGGAAAGTAGAAGAATGATAGAAAGATCAAAATATCAATAAAAAAATTGGGCATGATTATGACAGCGATATATACTATGAAACATTTCCCTATAAAAGCGCAGAGTTTAAACTGCGTGATTTCAAATAATTTAATTAACTTTAATGAAATCTGAAAGAGTGAGAATGACAGATACTTAACGCAGATTATTCCAGTAATGATAATATTTTGGATATGAAGTTATGAAATAATCATGCATGTTATCGATAAAGTGTATATATGATGTATTTATGATCGTGTTAACTAGTGAGAATGAATGGAGCCAAGAGAAGAGGAAATTTCAAGCCTAAGCTTTCGGCTGAGGAATGGGAGAAAAGGAATGTAGGAGAATGGATGAATAATTGAAGGAGTAATGAGTGGATGAATAAACAGATATTAACAAGAATTAAGAGAGACAAGAAACAATAAATAAATGAAGAAATGGACCGAACAGACAATTCATCGCACTTGAAATGCTTTCTGTAGTGTGTGTGTGTGTGTGTTCCACTGCTCAATGAATAATTTTGAAAGAAAATGAATGATGTGATCGTGATGTTTTCAGAGCGATTAAAGCCTTCTTTCCGAAGATGTGATACCAATCATTCATGCAGTTTTTTAGCAACAGTCTTTGCTAAACTATGTCTCATGAAAAAGATATTATTTGTGGACCATGTCTCACGATCTCTAGTCCACAAATAATGTGCTTTTCGATGGGTTCATAGATAAGTCAATGAATGAATAAATTCTATCATTTGATGCAAAGTAGAACTTCCCTACGTTTCACGTTTACTAATTTTTCTGATTTGTTTTGATAATTTGGTAATTTCAAAAATTTCTGATTTCATTTTCAAAACCCGCTTTTTGTTTTATATCCAATAATGTTAAATCAAACACAAGCAAAACAATGATTTTTCCCAAGATTGAGGAAAAACAGTTAATGCTTGTTGTTCCATGGGATGATGTAAGGACACCTGAATTCATTCTCGATTTTCATATTATTGAAGTAAAATATAAATAATGGAGTGAAGAGGAGAGTATATGACAGTATTATGAAAGAAATATCAAGAATGAAAAAATTGAAAGCTTGGGCCTTTCGTCCTCCTTTCTATTTATCGGCTAATCTTTTCATTGACAGATAATGATGATATGTTCACAGATGAATATCAGTAACAAGCAGTTCTGATTATTTTATTGCAGTTTAAGATAACCTTAAGCAAAAGGATTACCAAAGTAACAATGAGTTAAATTAGAATGTTCAACTGATGGAATTTTATAATTATAAAAAGGAAATGATGAAAATTGCAGAGAAAGAAATCGAGAGAATAGGATGGATGAAAAAGAAAGAATCTGAAGCCGAAAAATGATCCACTAATCACTATTTAAGAATCAATTCTGGTGATCATTTTACCAACGTGTTTTCGAAATTGCATCTATAGCAACTAATCATAAGAATTTTTAGCAATCGCAATCTATCAATTTCTCCTAAACGAATATTTTAAAAATTAAACACGATATGATGAGATTTTGACTATTTCTTCCTGAGCTTACCTTTTTATCTATACGGAAAACACGAAAACTAAAGCAAACATAGATCACATGGGTCGAGATCGTAATGAAATTTTACATTAAGAACTATATGGCTTCAAAAGTCATTTATTTCGGTGGACTTAAAAAAGTTCTAAATGCCACTGAAGACTGCGAAGAAATCGTGTCTTTCATTTTGTGAAAAAAGATGAGAAAACTTTAGTGTTCGTAAACCAATACTGTTCGAAAAATTCAACAAATATCATATTTTTATGCTTTGTAGTTTGAAACCGTCCAATTTTGTCATCTCATAGATTATGTTGAATCAATTTTTTTTATTCAAGAAAAAAAAAAAGAATTTTTATATCACCAGTAATTAAATTTGAGATTTATGGCCAAATAAAGAAGCAAAAATTTTGAAATTCAAAATGCGGTACATTTTACGCAAGCACTTAAACGGACAACAAATAAAGGGATATAGGATATGAGCCATCTGTAGACCAGACAAACTAACGGGAAGGAAAAGAAGGAGGAAAAAGATATTGGATGGACTGAAATTAGGTTTTCGGGTGATATATGAAACAAAAAAAGAGAAATGTATTATAAAAGAAGGAAGTCTAAATAGAATTTGATCATATAGACCGGAATGGATGAGTAAACAGATCGCATGAGCACTGCTTAACAGAAGTTTGATAAATTTGGGAACGCGACATTTAGGCTAAAAAAACAAATGTTCTGAAAAAGAAAATATTGCAATACATGAATGCTGCGTCAAGGAAGCAAAGGCCTAGACCTAGAAAAAATACTTAATTTATACTTCCTGCACTTATATTTCCCACTAGAATTGGTTGTGGTTAATGAGGAGAAGATCATGGGTGCGATGAATAGTTCTCGCATATTTTTAATTAATGTGATCAAAAAAAAAAGGAATGACTCACATATTCTGGCTGATAGCATTTGATTATGAATTTGGAAATTCTAATGGGATGATGAGTGCTTCTGAATCGTCATCAAAGATTGCATTGAAACACTAGGAAATTTATTTTAAGCTCATAAAGGGAAACTGGCAAAAAGTACAAAAAAGACAAATAAACGATTTCTTCATGAAAAAAGGATTCAATTCCTTTGTTTATTCAGGAAAGATGATGGATTACTCGGCAAAAGTCTTGAAACTTTAAAGTGAAGCATCGAATGCACTGTAGTATTTTTCTGTGCATTTTCCGAGATTTTCCTAAATTTGCTTTAGAAGAAATCAATAAACGTTTACACTTAAAATTAGAGTAATTAACCAGTGATGTCTTAGAACCGGAATAAATAACGTCATTAACCAAGAGGAGAAGGGAATTTTAAAGTGAAGAGAACACGCTTTAGTGAAGTGTTGGGCTGGTAAAAATCGAAACATTGGACAACTGAATGACAGTGAATACTAGACTGAGAAGAAGACAATACAGGGGACGATTTCGGACAGATGACATGATCTCTTTTTGGATCGTCAAAGTTGCATATCCCAGACATGCCCGCCTAATTTTCATAATGACTTGTCATCATGACATAATCTATTCGACAAATGCTCGGAAAGAGATGACTATAGCTTTATTGTGGCTTGGGTGTGTGTGTGTGTGTGTGCATGTATGTGATGTAGGTGTGTGTGCGTGTATGCGATGCATATATGTATATGCATGTATTATGTGTGTGTGTATGTGTGTTTGCGCGTATATATATGCGTATAAGTCTAAGTTATGCATGTATGCGTGCATTTATGTATGTGTGTATACATGTATGTGCAGTATGGATATGTGTGTGTGTGCGGTGCTGTGTTATGTGTATGAATGTATGCGTATGCGTGTATTATAATAATAATTAATCTATTATTATCATTATTATTATGCGTGTATTATAATAATAATTAATCTATGATTATCATTATTATTATGCGTGTATTATAATAATAATTAATCTATTAATATCATTATTATTATGCGTGCATATAAAATATGCATGTGTGTGTGTGTTTATGTGTGAGCGTGTATGTGTGTATGTGTACGGTGCTGTGTGTAATAGTGTGTATGTGTGTATATGTGGTGGTGTGTCACAAGTAAATAAAGATGGAAGTGGAACTTTATATATGAGTTGAGGAAGTACTCGAAGTGCAATCGATCCAGGATGGGTATAAGCAGGCTGGGTATGTTTTCGGTGTGAATTGAATTTCACTTTTTTTTAAATCATTATTGGTAACGAATACCTGTGTTGGTCAAACAATTGAATGAGTGAGGGTAATCATGAAGAGAGGGTTCAATAATAAAACTTGGTCAGTGGATGATCATTTTCTGCTGGAAATATAGCGAATGGAATGAGCTATCTATAGCATTGTTTTAACACGATTTTATCGATAAAATGTGAAACTGGATAAAAATTCAGAATAAGTAGAAGGAAATATTTGAGCAACTTTACCTCAATATAAAGCCTTTTGATGAGACTTTTGCGTGGAATTTTTCGACGCTTTCGTTTACGCTTCACATAGCCATCTCGGTTCTGGAACTTAGAATCCAAGGCTCCTAGGTTTATTTTTCCCAGACCTAATGAGACACCACGAACCGTTCCAAACATCTGCGCAGCAGCAAAACAGAATCGTATAGTTCAATTTCAAATACAACAGATTTTAGATATTCATTCGATAGACCACCTTTTTGGAGCTTCTCCAAATAGTAACCGGAATTCAGAATGGAGAGATTCGCAGTCAAATATAAAAAGATTATTCCATTTCAAATAACTGTGTCTTATTGGACTCATTAGCTTCTCCATATGATCATACAATCAATAATAAGTTCAGTAATATAGCATGTAATTGATCCTGAAAACAGCTTGCAAACAGTGTGTTGATAGATAGAACGGATGTCATGTAACGGATGGGCCTCGCAAAACGTACTGCAAGTAGAATAGTCAAAACATTTGTCTGAAAGAGAATTATAAATAATAAAAGACGAACGATGTAATTTTATCATACAGTCGTCTTCAGTGTAAACAATTCTATCAATTGGATGAACCGGCTGTAATCACTTGATAATTCAAACAGTTGTGGACTTCTTGAAGTGGAGATTTAAACCCAAAATTGGTTGGACTCAACTAATCTATGATAAAACTTCTAGAATTCCATTCACACTAGCAAAAGTTATAATGAATTAAGTTGTTTCAAGCAACAAAACATCTTCATGAGATCTTTTAGTAGTGTTTATTTTGCCACAGTAATATTACATCCTCAAACATCAGAATCCTGCAGTATCGGGATTGAGAACTGCGATATCGAAATCTTCTAAACCACGTTGAAGCATTGCAGCTCAAAGTTTGGTAATACAAATTCAAGATGCAGGAGAAATAAAACATTGATGTGGTAACAAAGTAATTGAATGTGATCGAAAAAAGAATAGATAAACATGCGTACTTGCCAAAGCCATATCTTTGAGGATCAAAATTTTCTCAGGGATAAACATGCCCAGTTTCGATCAGTTGCGAATTTTTTTTGCGTTTTTTTGAATTACTAGTAATTATCCCAGGAATTCTGATTTTTTTTCTTATCAGATCTGGAGTAAACAAAGAAAATGAACTGTTAAGGACAATAAAAGCGTGCTTGGAAAGAAGGACTGGAGCATAATAATATCTCAAGCAACTTAAGTTTAAGGATTTCCTTCGTAACAAGATTAATTCCATTCCAGTTTATTGACAGAAATCATTAATCAATAAAGAACCAAACACAGTATTGTTTAATCACAAAGCTACGAATGAAGTTGATGAAGTACTTGCATTTTCCGTTTTACAAATTTTTAAATTAAAGCCAAAATTCAGACGAATTTCAAGAATTTTTTGGACCTGGGAAAACTTAAAATTTGAAATCATTAGAGTATATTTTTCTTTGGACGTAAAAGATCAGTTAAAATGTATTCCTGCTTCTAAATGCAAATATTTGGGATATTTTTGTTTATTCCAGATCTAATTAAGCAATCATCAATCAGTAAAGAACTGAATACTTTTTTTAGTCAAAGGCTAAGATAGACATTTGTATGCTACTTTTACAATTTGTTGAGTTACACCTATGGTATAGTAGAATGAATAATTAAATAGGTTGAATACATATGATATAGATGAAGGAAATGATGGATAAAACAGTTGCTAAGATTGATAGAAATTTAATAAAGCAGTTGCTAGGAGTGATAAAAATTTGATGAAGCAGTTGCTAGGGTTGATAAAAATTGTTTTTGATGTGTAGATGCTTTCAACAGAATTATTTTTTGGGATACAAATGAGTTTAGAAAATGCGTAATATAATATATAAGAAATATTTGTTTTTTCATCAGTCTTTTCTATCAACAAATGCTTACATTTCATGTGGAAGTATTTCACAACACTCAGCAAATGATTATTTTTGTTATTCTAGGAATTTGTTTGTTTGCTACAAATTTCAAGATTTTCTCACTCAAGAATAAGCTCAGTGGGTAGAAAATCACAATTTCGCCAGCTGGCGTTAATGATATTTTCATTTGTCATGAAAACTTTCTTTCAGAATCTTTGCAAGAGAACCCTGCCATCGTTTAATTTGCTTGTTCTGGCATCTTCTATTTTATAGATAACATTTTCTAACAAGAAGGATGGGATGCTATTTCAGATAGAATATTCATCTTTGAATTATTCAATGCCTTCTTTTATCGAAATGTTAAAATTCTCCATTCTTCTATGACTATTCGAGCAAAGAAATGATAAAATTAATAAATTGTAAATTATTTCGATTATCAAAAGTGAAAATTTATATTTCGAATAATGCAAAATTGGACATTTCATTTAAGCTGTTAGACGTATTGTTTGTTATCATTTCACGATTTTTCATGAGTAATATAAGAACTTTGTAGTTTAAAAAGAAAAATTGATACTTAATCGCTAAAAATATTATGAAATGGAAATAATTTAAGGAGATAGTACTCCTTGAAATAGCCATTATTAATAAAACTAATAAATGTTGCAAATAACTCCATTAAAAAAATCACTTGAGATTTAATTCAGCATATGGTAAACAAATCAGGAAATAGTGTCCTAATCCTTCTGGAGAATAAAAGCAAATTTTCGTAATACTTTCATCTGCTAACACTACTCTGACTAATTCTGCAATGGATTAGTTACTTTTCTTGAACTTGGCTAAAAGATAATCAAACATTTCAAAAACTAAAAAGTTTCTGAAAGATGTGTTTCTTCTTGAAACATAAGAAATAGCAAACTGAATTGTTCTTTTGCTACAGCTAAGGCAAGTTTTAATTTATCAACTGTGATCATTAGGGGCAAAACTGCTATAGTAATTTGTAGATTAGAAAAGGAGAATACAAACGAACTTGAGGATTCCATCGATGAAAGTTTTAAAATTAGTAAAATTTCATGCATTCATTCGTAGAGCAAAGAAGATATCTCTTTGTATCAAACTTTTCCTACAACTTGAATTATCAAGCAGACAGATAGAACAAATAGTAAATGATAGAGTTGGTCATAAATATTTACAATTAAAAGAGAAATTAAATTCAATAATGCAACTTGATAGTATATCACATGACTCCAAACAAAATGACAAATACGATAAGACCGGAGTGAACATAAAATGTAGAAAAGAATGAAATGTGCAAGCAAAAAGGAATGGCATTTAAGTGAAGCCAAGAGAAAAGACATCTAGTAAGCTTAGGCTTGCCAAAACTAAAAACTTATGAGATGACGTGCCTACGGGTGGGTGGTTAGAGAACGCTGCCTGAGGCCATTATTCTACACAATATTCCATTCGATAGTCTACTGAGCCCAGTTAGCCAAGTCAATTATTGGATGTGATTTAACAAAATGCCAAAGCTTGAAACAGACAGACAGACAAACACACACACATATGCATGGAAGACACCTATACACAACTCTGATAAGACGATATGTGATATACGAAAAAAAAGATAATTTGCATTTGCATGACGTGTCATATTTATCGCTAGGCTCTCTTCAGTGTCACACTTGTCCATTGTTTTTGAGAATCTGGCCGTGATATTCCAGCAGAGTTAGTTTACTGATGAATTGGAAAATCAATCTGCAGAATTAGTGAAAATGATCTATCGTATGATCTGTTAGTTTGATCAATAAAGTTTGTTAATCAATTGCAAATTTATTAGTATTATTACTGTTGCTATTGTGATAAAAATTACATATTACGACTGAAGTGAATAATCGTAAGGACAAATGGACAAATTTGTTTATATTCATGCTGCGATTTCCATTAATATACTTTGTTATAGATATAATACATGGAAAAAGATATATTTATTTGTAAGCCAGAAACCAGAAGCAAACACATAGCAAAAGATGAACACAGTAAAACAAAAAGTCTAATATTGGATTGAGATTTTCCAGATTTAAAATTTCAAAAATTGAAATTACTGAGGCAATCCTGTAATTAATGTCAAAAATCGCGAGGCATTCCTATAAACAATGCCAAAAATCTCTGAAATCAATGTCTAAAAGTGAAAATAGTAACTTTATTCACTTTTTATGGATTTGCTTTTTTTTTTTAAATAAAATCTTATAAAAGAAACAGTGGCATTCCAAAAGCCATCAGTATTTTATAATTTACAGATAATCCAATCAAGTAAAAATGAAATATTACTGAAACTCTTGCAAACGAAATTAAATCAGTTATTGGTTCAAAGAGTGATAAAGTATTTCCAGTAATGCCAATCACGACATATTCAAATGCTAAGAAAAAGTGCTTTGCCCTCACATATCAGTGTGATTTCAAGCATAGGCTAATAAATTTTAACAACGAAAGCATCGAGTTAAAAAGAATAAATAAGTGCATTTAAATTTGTCCTTTTGTTTTTTTGAAAAGTCTTTTCGTTTTTCTTTTTTCTCTTTCCTTTATCTTGACCATTTAAGACGAATAATTCTTTCATAATTTAGCCACTTTAAAGCTAGGAAAGAGTCTAAAATTTAAAATATCTCTGAATGCTAATTTATCGGTATTTTATTCGCGTTCTTCAATTCTGCTTGTCTATCTGTTATTATTCACAGATCATGTTGAATAAGCCAATTTTAAACTCAAAATTTACGCTTTTTGAATAGAATTGAAAAAAATCGAATAATTTATAATTAATTCTCTAATTGACACTTTTTGTTCTCACATTCACATCTCAGATAGAGGAAGAATTTATGACGAAGGGCTCTTTCGTATCCGTCCAGTTCTTCGAGAATGTATCCAAATGGCTTCTTTCAATAAATCAACTTATAAATAGAACCAGAAAGATTAATAGAAGTAATTGTTATTTAATTTAACTTGCATAGAACATGACGTGTAAATGAAAAACGATAAATTCGGAGTTACAGAAATAAAAACGATTTGTCGCCTTTTGAATAAAAATCTCATCATTATCATTATGATATAATTATCGTAAATGAATACAAAGCTAATGATTAGCATAATTAGTATTTATAATAACAAGATTACTATATTACATAAATGCAATACTGCATTACACGAATGAACACTAATTTCTTAACTACTGCTAATATTTCTTGGCTATTACATTCATCATTATGCTGAGGCTTTAATGATTTCGCTTTTATGATCATTAAACATTTCCATCCTTTACCAGTGATTTTTGGGTAGAAATGCTTTCATGACTTTCGAGGTCATAGTAAGAAAAGTTTCGGAAACCATTAATCTAAACTCCTAGTTCTTGTATAATCCTGCATTTTATCAGTTTGATTTATTTAGAATCTGATCTTGAATTTCTGTCCTTATTTCTTCGAAATTTTCACAATAAATATCCAGAAATCCTTCAAAAAAAAAAAATATCTTTAGTTGCTTATGCTTGGGTTTGCTTTTTTAGGGGATTCATTATCCATTCCAATTTTAAGCCACGCGAAAGCTTTAAGTGAATTCTATGGTGAATCGTTATAGAATTTTTAAAACCATCCGAATTCAAAACAAAAAGTGAAATCATAATCACAATTAATAACAGAAAGATTTGAGACTTGCACAGATCTGATTTAAGTCTTGCATACATTTCACCCAGTGTCTTGTTCCAACTCATCATTGTAAGAAATCTCAACTATAATTCGAAAAAAACCTTGTGTGAGTCAAACCTTCGTATAAAATTCACAAACTGTCATATCAAAAAGAATTTTAGCTCGTTATTTCCCGCTAAAACGGTAAACATGTTCACCAACAAAAGAAGAAACATGTTTATTAAAAAAAAAAAGGATAGACATGTTTCCCATCAAAATGACAAACATTTTTACCGCCAAAACGCTCCGATTAACGAATAAACAAAGTGAGGCCAGCCAATCAAGAAGCGACACGTTAGAAATCATGAGAAAAGAAGGAGCCCCGAAAGGATTTAAGAGGTTCGGATTTCGAGCAGAATCACTTCTTTTTCCAGCGAGCATCAGCTTTTTCTAAATTTTCTACCGAGAGCTTTTTACAACAGTTCTCTACAACGACGACTGCAACGATTAACTCGAATCGACACAACAAGCAGTAATCAAGGAGCAGTATTCATTTCTACGAATGACAAAGGTAAAAATATCCAGTGATAAAGTTACTTGAATGTTCTCGGGCAATTGTTTGTTCATGACTTTTCCATCTACCGAAAAATTCTTTTTTTTCAAACAGGAAATGTCTCTTTCACAAAAACTACTCTTACGAGAAGCATTGCTTTGATTTTTTTGACATTTTGCGTTGCAACCAATAATAGCAAATGATTCCTTTTCAAATAGAAAGTGACATATTGCTTTGCATTTTTCATTGGAAAAATAAGGCACCGATAATTTCTGTCACTTATCAACTTGTTAACATTTGTGCTATGCTTTTTAATGTCAACTGATTCCTTGACTATTGTACCACTAATTAAAAAATTAGTAATTTCAAGCAGTTTTTCATATAGTTTTGCATCAAACTGAAGCATAGAATTTTAATATAAATCCAAATAGTTCAAATTATCCAAACTTCACCTTCAAGATCAATAACATGGAAAGAGACCGAATTATCTTTAAATTAAATTTTCATGTGCTGCACTTATTTTTCTCGTGTCATAGGGACCAATGATTTAAAGTTTTATTCTGATCTCCCAAAAACTGAGTGCTTAAATGTATTGTTCAGGAGAATTAACTTAATCAGTGATCAAATTCTTATGAGCAAATATTATTTTCAGGATTAGCTGCATATCACCGCCACTTATGTTCCATTAGATACTAATAGCAACAATAAATGCATAATGTTTAAAATATCAATTTGTTTATCTGTCTATTTTTCAGGAAAATGCAATATCGATTTTAGCAAAAAACATGAAAATGATAAATTGCCAAAATTTCCGAATCAATGAGGATAGAGCAAAATTCAGGCACATTAATTATTCTAAGATTAATAAGTCTTGAGCTATGCTACACTTATGAGCAGAGAAATACGCATATGTACCATTTTCATAAGGCGTTTGTCAATCGAGAAGCACTTACTTGTTGACTCTTTACTTTCTCCGTAAATATCCTGAAAGTGGAGATGAAGGCTATTTGAATGTATGATGAAACAGAAATTAGAAATGTGTCTTGAATTTTCAATTTTTGTTTCTTCCTTCGGACCTTTTTCTACTATATAAAAGAACTTCGCATTGTGCAGTAAGTCTTCTACGTAAATGAAGCAAATTTCATGTTCTCTTAAGTAATGGAGATGGAAAGAACTCACTCGTTAAATTTGAATACATAGGAAAGATTTGTTTCACTGTCAAGCATATGCACTTGTTCGCATTTCCATTTTAAGCTGTGCTAAAATGGCAATTTTACAAAGAAGTTAGCGAAATGTTAATTTTTTTAACCAGTAAAGCATCTTTCTGTAATCCAACAAAAAATGAAATGCAATCACAATTTCCAGTTGAGCTGATGTTGAATTTTAGGAATCCTGACTAAAGTCGAATATAAGATTCAAAGCATTAACATAATCAGTTTACTTTATATTGTCTACAACAAAGCCTTCATCTTTTTTCTCATTAAATTTTGAAATCATTGTCTGAAATTACTATAAACCGATTTTGCCATCCATTGATTTCTGAGAATGAAAATAATAAGACATAAAAATAGGCATCCAGAAAATTTAATTAAGCCAAGAAGATTGAAGAAAACAAAAAATCGAAGCCCAAAAATAGAGAAAGCAAATGAATGAAAATAACGATTTGATTTAGTAATATATGGAAGGAAAAATGAGACACATAGTAGTCTTCACGAATAAAACATATATAAAATAAAGTAGCAGCCGAAAATAGGGAAATGTAATCTGTTATACTACGTGTATTGCGTGTATTTGCATCATTCCAGAACATCAAAAACATGTCTGTGCCAAGTCTGGATTGGTAAGATTTAGAAATATAAATTGAAAGAAACGTGAAGCTTACGTTTTCATTCTTTACTGTGATCGCGGCGCTTAGAGGTTCACCAATAGAAACAGCTTCTATTTCAAATATGCTCGTCTGCAAATTATTAAATAAATCAGTTGACTTTGAAAATAATGAATGTTCCAATGCAATTAATTGATTAAATAAGGAAACAAATGACTGAACAGTTCTAAAATTAAATTTAACAAACTTTCTTCTCTTGAAACGGATCATTGTCGTTATTAATTAATTTCCGAAAACCTGTATCACCTCTTGTTCCGTTTAATGCTAAATAAACGTCGAAATCTGCACTTGATTCACCAGAATTTATAGTGACTGTATAAACAACGTCTGCAACAAAAAAAAAAAAAAAAAAAAACTTTGATTTTTAATTCTATCATTTTAAAATCAGCTTAAAATAAAGGAAAAATCATAAATATTTGATATTAGACTAAAGAATTAAGGAATTCCTGTATTGTCAGAATAATCAAATTTCGAAATTCATAAGCTTTGAGAAATTTCGGGAAGTAAAAAAATCAATTAAAAAGAATTTTGCATGTGATTCAAACAAATTTCATGAGTTAGCAAGAGCTTTATTAGCAACTTACTTGGAATGGGTGGGATATCCGGCCAAACGGCAGGAAATTCATAAACTGAATCCGATGTAAGGACTGTATTTATTGCAGGAAATCGAAGTTCATCACCATTTTCAGAATCATAAAGCTTCATCTAAAATAAATTTTTATTTTTCAGACTTGTATAATTCATAGTTGAAAGTTTATAACATTGAATTTAAAACGATAAAATAACATATTTAATAATCACAAGCCTTCTGTATTTCGATGATATTTTCCCCGTCAACTTTCACATCATCTGTTGGAATAGAGTTGAGGCGTTGTGAATCATCAACACCGATTCTCACTTTGGTGATCGTTGATAAATCTGCTTCTTTCTAATTTATGAAAATTTTGATTTCATAAAAAAGGTGTAGAATTAACTTTTGAAAATGATGAAGAAAGTTGGGTAAATTTTAAATACGTATAGAAGTAGTGTTTAGTAGAAAAAATGTGGGCAAATGAAAGGAGCTGTCATGTCCAAAATAATTTGAATCTTACGAAGAAGCATTTCGCAGGGTGAAACCTGGTCATAATTAAAATTCTGTCAATTGCCGTTTTCAAGAACAATTAATCTGAATTTCAATCTGAACTCGATTGCCATCAGAAATTTTTCTAGGCCAACTCTGATAATGAGATTTCATTTCTGAATCCACTATGATTCAAAAAATAAAAATCTATATACCTGAAAAGTAATAATCATATCGGTGGGAGTAGTGGTAACAATCGTCATCTCTGCACTTGCATTTTCTGTACAAAGTGTTACTCTTGGGATTAGAGTACTGCCTTTGCCAATTGTCATCGACAGAATCCACTGAGATTTTTTTTTTGATAAAGCTTTTTTCTTACTGGTTTTGGTCGAAAGGCCTTCCATTTCTGTCGTTAAATTTGATTAATCTTAGATTCTAAATTTTGGAATGTTTCGTTAAAAAAATTTTACAAAATTTGAGAAATTAATGATCGTTTGCGAAGATCTTTAGAATATTCAGAAAAAGTTACCAGAAAGTAGTAATTCTACGAAAACATCTCCAATATCGTTATATATATCATCCTCCTCGATTTCTTCATTTTCTTCTTCCATAGTCTTTACACGCGTGACTGCCATTACGTAGCGGTATGGTGCGTGATGTGATTCACGTACTATCACTTTTTCAGCTATCCAATCACTAGCCACTGATAAGCTCGTAACGTGCTGTCGATCGTAAATATTTTGTAACATTTCCATTCCCTCGTATATTTCTTTCCCTAGAAAGTTTCGAGATGCGTGGGTATCAAATTTAAGTTTTTTTTTTTCTTTTTTTTTTTGAAAAAAATATCCAATAGAAACAGAATAAGGAGAAAATGATAGAAGATCGATTATAAAAATCAAGAGATTCTTATTGAAAACCAGCATTTTACCAATTTTTTAAATCAAACTCTTTTTTCCTTAAAAATGCTAGATTTTGATTAATGTAATCTGTTGAGCAATTTTCAGCAAATTTGACCGAAAATTTTTAAAACAATTAAAATTATAAATTTACCAATGTCATTCATATTGACATACAATCGCGTACTTTGTATACGTCCAACAGAAACAGCTTCAGCTTTGAATGAAAGTTCCTGAACAATAAAGGTCGACGAATGTGTTGATAAAAAAAATAGGAGGAAAATAATGAATAATCATTGCTTAAAGATAAAGTAAAATAACGGAAATTTCTCGGTGTGTAGATAAATCTTTCATCACTTTGCAAAACTGGAAATTTTTCAGAATCTGAATCTTTAATTTTGTTTAGCGAATAAAAATATCCTGACTAGAAGAATAAAATAAATTCACCTGCTTCAAGTTCGAAGAACATCTGAAATCAACAGGAAAATAACCTGTCTCACCGATTTCGCCAAATATTCTTACATATGCGATAGATTTTTCTAGAAATCGTTGTTTTCGTGAACTTAGCTTAATTTTCCCTTCGTAAGAGAGTACTGCAAAATAAGAACATAAGTTTTCAAACAATTAATTGCAATTGGTGTTTCTAATGATAAATGGTTTGAGGTTATCTTCAGAAAGACTCGTAAATTTCTACCTTCACATCATAATAGACTAATGTACTGTATTTTTCTAAATGATTGATATAGAAAACCGAAAATCACCGTTCAGAGGTTCAAAAGCTGCTCGAAAAACCGGGAATTCTCGGAATGATTGCGCATTTTTCTCATCGCAATCTATCATCAGCCATTTTCTCACATATGATACCGTGCGTTCTTCGGTATCCAGATCTCTGAGTTCAACATAATTCAAATAGTAATTCGGTATTTCACCATTTCCATCAATTTCAATTCTCACCTTTAGCAGATCACCAATTTTACCGAAATCCACCTATAAATTACGCAGATAAATTTCTTTTAAAAATTTGCGAAATCTCAAATGAACACTGTTTTGTCTGAGTAATTTTTTGAAATAAGAAGAAAGTAAAGATAATTAATTACTTGAGAATTCTCAATGTTCTTCTAAGATTACATTTAAGAATCTCCACAATCGCTATAATGAAAGTTAAAAAAGAAGTATCAAAACTTATTTGCACAAGTGATGCTGATGGCACCTTTGCCATGCGATTATCATAAATTTTCGTCGTTACTGAACTACCTTGATTACCGTAACCTACAATATTCAGATTTGACGTAGTTGCACCACTACCATCATTTTTGCCGGAATGCAGGATAAGCTCCCAGCGACCACCTGCAAAAAATAGTAATAGTTCCTCGTTTCTGCAAATATCTCAAGACATAGATAATATCTTTTCAGATGACTTTCGTTCTATCATTAGCCACTGATTACACGCCAAATATGTCTATGTATTTTGCACAGTTACTGCTCGCAAGCAAAATTATATTGTAAAAGTTTATAGGGAATAATTAATATTGAAAGAGCATTAATTTACAATAAAATCACGCTAACTAATGAAAGATACAAATTAAGATTCATCAACAAGTCAGAAGTCCTTTAAACTTAGATTTTAATTCTTTATTGCGGACACTACTTGTAGAAGTAGAATCGCGTAAAATAGTGGTAAGATAGCAAAAAGCTGTTGTCTTCAGTATCCGTTCAATTTTTCCATCCACTTGACCACTGTCCAACCATTTGGCACACTGGAAGAGATATTGGCGTCCATCAGCGGTATTTTCAGTGACCAGAATACGTTCAATATATATTCCGGCTCCTAAATTTCTCTACTTTCATCAAAATTTTTGGAATTTATTAAAATTTCAAGTTGAAATATTTAATTAGTTATTTTTTAAATCGAAGGAGCGTGTTTAATTCTTGTGATGAAAAAACGTACCGTAGCCGATACGATCATGTCCGATCAGAATTTTTTGAAGTAAGCCAAGTTTCGCAGTTTCAATGTGAAAAGAATCCATTCTATTCTGTTGAAATTTTGGTTCATTTTTCTGCAACCAATTTATATACTGAAAACATGGCGTTGTAATTGTTCAGCAATGTAATAGAACTGAATCGACTTAATATTAAGAAATAACAACATCGATTAATTTTTTGAATAAATTGATTCAAATTTATCAGCAATTAATTCAAAGACCATGAATCAGTAATATACTCAACTTATGATGAATGATATACTTGTTATTCATGATTTGTTAAACATGCTAGTATAATTTTGGTGTTATAATACTAATATTATTGATCGGTTTTCGTTTTTAATTCATTTATTTGGTTAGCCAATAAGTAAACTGACCAGTTTTAACTGATCGCATATTACTTATAATTTCCAACAAATAGCTCCCTGATTTATCCTAGATACACGAAACTAGCTTACGTCTTGCCGGAGTAGATGCTTTTCACTTTTATTCAAATCACCATATAAAATGATAAACAAATCGAGATCTGTATCAGCCGCCCAACGATTTCCAGTAATTACCGAAACAGTATATGTCATCCCTAAAAAAGTAAGTATGATATTGCTAAACTGAATCCGATGGATTAGTTTGCATGAGGAGAACGATGAATTGTGGAAGAAAAGCAGTGCTGAGTGTTTTCTGGATCAGATCACCAATGATGACAGTCTCGTAAGTCAACAAATCAAACCGCTGCATGAATTCTTGTCAAACAGACCGTTTTCTTCTGCATTCAGCGAGAAATCAGCTTCAGCGGCAGATGTGGTCGTTGTATCATCGTTATCAAATGCTTGATGATTAGGTGTTGCAAGCATCAGCTCCGGAACTTCTTTTACTGCGCTCTTTGTCTTTTGTTCTTCCACTCCTTCATGTTCTTCAACTATAATTGCTTCAGAATGGAAGGTCAATCAATTATACGTGCCTCAAAGTGAAAATTCAATTAATTAAAACTGTTTCTAAATGAAAGTTCAATCAAAAAATTCTTCCGAAATCTGACTTTCGTCATTATTTTGTACCAACTCTTCTTCCTCTGCTTCTTCTTCTTCTTCCTTTTCACTTTCTGTTCTATTTGTTTCATTTTCATCGTTATTTCTTTCTTCTTTTTTATCCTCTTCCGCTTCTTTTTCATTATCAGATTCCGTTAATTTAGTTCCGCATGATTCTTCGTCTCGAATATCATTTACTGTAAGCTCATTGTTTTCTTGGCCTTCAGCATTACAAAGCTCTGTTCTTTTCTCGCCTGTCTCCGATGGTCTTTCCGGGGATGATAAGACTGGAGAGTGCTGTGAGACTTCCGGGGATACTGAAATTTAATGGTTTTTAAATATTTTACATGCCATGCAATTTTTCACTTGAAGAGAAATTTTAAAAAACTTCGTAGAGCGAACTTTTCTTCGTTTCGTTTGTCGATGATGCACTCTTCGAATCGTTGCTTTCTCGTCTATTCAAACGGGACATCGAAGTTAAGGGCATCATCTTATTGTTGTTAACCATTCGTTGAGGTCGTTCAATTGAGTTCTCTCGATAGACCGTCTGCATTACCTGTTTTCCTGAAATATAACTTGCTTTAGTCACAATGAATTCTTTCTGGAGAAGAAAGTGGCCTGAAAAGCGGCTGAATCGAGAATCTCATCTTAAAACCAAAACTGAAAATTGTATTTTATGCAATGAGAATTGAAAATTTAAAAATTAGCAAAAGTGTTATTTATTTAGCACTATCAAACTTAATTTAATATAAAGTTAACCAACCGCTAGTAGACTGTCCTAAAAGACTCGATGGCGTCATTCTTGAAATCGGCGGTAATGGTGATGCCATTGGAAACATATTTTCTCGAAATATAGGTCGTTCATTCCTTGGAACAGCAAGCAGCCTAGCCTCATTTAGTGAAAAAATTTGATCCATATTTATTATCCTTTTACCAGAATAAGTGTACAACTTGAAAATTGCGATCTAAAAAAAATTCTCATGCTGCAAAAATTTCGATACATTTGATAAAATCTTCCGGAGAATTGCAGAATTTAACACAATACCTTAACTTTTCCAAATCTGAATTAGCAAAAATGTCGCATCAACTTTCTCTAATCCTAAACTAACAAAAGTGTCGTTTCATTAGCAAATATTAGTCTAAAGCAGTCTGATTTAGATTAATACATGTTCTATGCCTTTTTAAACAGATACATATTTCAATAAGTATTGAACAATATTAAAAAGTGGACAATTTTGAAATAATGAAGTCTTTTATTACCTGCAAACCTTCCGAAATTTCCTCTAATAATGATTTTATAGTTTGTTTACGAGAAGGATTCAATAGAGCTCGATAAATTCGCGAAGGTTTCCCATTTAATACAAATGATATCTAAATTCAAGATTAATGCTCAATTAGCAGCTTCATTCCAGTAAGAATGGATGGAATCAGTTCATTAGCTGGACATAAGTCTATTTGTCATTTGTCCTTAAAATTAAGAAAAAATCGACGTCGAGTTGCTAGGAAAACAAAATAAATTAAAATGATGGGGAACTAAAAAACAAATAATTTTTATCCTTGTGTCTTCAAAAAAAACACATTAAAGATTTTCCCAATAATGCTATTCTATAAGATTGGAAATTTTAAAGGGCAAATTTAAGTTAAAATTTGAATTGTCAAATATTAGAAATCATTACTGGCTAGAAAAAAGAAATAATGGAACAAGGAACGAACCTGCTTGGAAGTTGCAGGGATTAAAGATAATTTTAGTGGTATTTTCGCGCGTTCATTTTTGTTTTGCTGTAAAACAATTTTTAAAAATATGACATTTTAAAAAAGCAAAAGGAAAATTAATTAATGGAATTTTTTGTTAAGTTTGATTTGAGCGCAATAGTTTCGAATGCTAAACATTTTTTGAAATTCTAACTTCCCGGCAATTAAACCAATTGCGATAATAATAAGGCGCATGTACCCGATTGGCCTGGCGAATTCGCTGTATTTTTTCGACCATTGATAGATTTAGTGGTCGTGGAGTTTTGATAGATGATGCTATGTATCTAAAACAAGTTTTAAATTCATCAGTAAAAACGACTGATTGATCTTGATGATCGATAAAAAAAGATTAAGTGACGTGAGCGGTTAAATAGACGGAATATTTCACATATTTGATGATCATTCAAATGGAATGATATGTACGCATGAAGTTATCCAACTAGGAGAGCAAGATTAAATGAGATTGACCTTGGAATGAATGAATGAAATGATTTTGTCAATAATATATTTCGAATTTATCATAATAGTCTGGCAATTACATCTTATCATGATAAGCTATTTGTCTTATCATTTGTAATTGCTTTGCGCAATGAATTTTAATCCATGCTAAATTCCATCCTAAAACTCTTGCCCATTTATAGCTAGAATTTTTACTAACATCTTTGTGTACTTAAATATTTACTCATAGTTGTCACACTGTCATATTTGAAATGATTAGGCGCATTATTCTTCTTAAGCATTATTGCCTTTTGCTTTATCACTGTCAGTTATAACAGTTATTTTTAAATAATTACACTGAAAATAAGGAGTGACAAATTTTCGTAAATTATAAGCCAATAAACTTTCTTCTGTTTATACTGCTCATTAGTCAGTTCTAAAAATTTCTCCAATCCTGTTGCAATCATGTGAGTTATAATATTGCTGTAACTGTTCAACTGGGGAATAATATAATCGTATTTTACCATCAGTACTGTAACTAACCGTCCATTGTGCTGTAATTGATCAATACTTTTGATCATCGTTTTTCCACGCGGTGTCGTTAAATGACGTACCCCAAAAGGCATCGAGATATTGCTATTCAAATCATCCAACAATGATTCAATAGTACGGTATCGAGCTTTGGATACTGGCACACGAAGCCCCTTCAGAATCGATAAAAACCAAAATATTTATTTTCTATTGAAATTTTGGCCATTAAAATCGAAAAGCTCATTTATGAGCAAATGGAAGAGAAATTGGAAAGGTAGCTGTTTTGAAAAAATAATATTTGAATTTTTTAGAAATTTCGGTCAAATTTCATAAAATTTTTGCCATTTTCGTTCTATGAAATGCAAGCGACCTACTGCAAAATATATGTCGCCTTCTTTGTAAAAGAATACTGTTTTCGCAGAGTATGGTCGAGTAAAAGATCGATTTGAAGTACGATAGTTTTGAATCTGTCTGTTTGGCAGAGTAGGTACATTAGGTGGCTGAGGATTAACAGTGTCTGGAGTCAAATGTTGTTCAGGCGTAGAATGCGATGAAGACTGAAGATGAGTCTTAAATTATCATGCATAATCAAAGAGACATGCTTACTTTTTAAGCATTGAAGTTTCGAACTTTTGTCTTAATTGCACAACTCGGTGAGCAAGCAAATTCTTTTTTAATATTGAAATGAAAAGTTACTCACCCAAAGCAATGTATTTTCTCCGTTATCTGGATCACTCATTTTTTTTTCTTCCTGCTAATTTAGAACAATTATTGTAATTTCATTAAATGTTGCACGCATATTTGTCTGAATTTCTTAAATTTTTATAGTCTGAAATTACAAAGGTTGTTGAAATCACAAGCAATATTTCTAATTAATATAAGAGAAGTATCAAGAATTAAGTACCGATACTGAATGACAGAAAAAATTTAATAATAATATTTTTGAAATGCCAACATCTTTGAATCAAAAAAAAAAAAATCAAAACTTTGAGTAAACAAATGATTTACTAAAAAACAAAAAAACTATTTGTTCAGAGAAAAAGATGATTTGAAATATCACTTAAAAAAATCAAGAGTGGATAAATTTTGTGGAAAACACTGAACAAATAACAAATTAAATAAATAAATGAAAAGTAGTGGATGCAGATTAAATCTTAGTTTGACGGAAAGTTTTTGAAATATAATTCGGAATGACTTTTAGAGTAATAATTCATTGGAAGACTGCTAGAATTAAAGCATAAATCAAGATTAGATAATATAGCAATGCATAAAAAGTACTTCTTCTCATGAAAAACAAAACAAATAAATTATATAAATAAACAATTTTAAATTGAAAAGTACAAAAATCAACGTTTAATACCATCATTTTAAGTTCAAAAAAGGTTGGCATCAAATTAATCATGAATATATGTACTACTTGATAAATAACTTGGTCAATTTACTTATTTAGCGATTTTTTGGTGTGAATCCTAAGCATTCTGTCGAAAAACTGATGATCGACTTTTTCGTGTTCGACAAAAAAAAAATCAGACAAATCAACAAAACTTTTCTAACACTATGTTTGTGGTAAAGAATCTTTTCACAATAAAATTGATAAAAAAGTCTTGGTAATGACATCAGCTCTATAGATGTGTGATAATCAAATGATATAGAAAGAGTATTTGTTAGCAAGAAGTTTATAGATTATTCCGGAAAGTTTATGGATTGAAGATTTGGAATAATCGAAGATGAATTATTATATGCACGACCATTCCACTAATGCCATCTTTCTAAATGATCATGTTAAGTACTTAAAATAAACTATGCACATTTATATGTATAAGATGAATTTTAGATTTGCTGATTAATCTAATGGATTCGAAGTTGATTCCAGTGTCTGTGATTTGAATTTAACAGGATCATTACGATTTATTCCTACGAAAGAAGTATTTTTTACTTACTGTTATGTGTCTATCTGTATATTTTTCTATTATTTATTCTTTTACCATTCTTCAGTAATTAACCTTCATTCTACTAGTCCTCATTATCTTTTGAAATGCATCATTAAAGTATTGATTTGTGTTGAAGATTGCCTATTTGCTTATTCAATTCATATTATTCAATCTTTGATTCAATTCATCCCATTTCTTCGAAGCATACTTGAAACTTAAACAAATAAGTCATTTATTTTTGTCAAGTCAATTAGCTTTCAGAAATATTTGTAATCTCATAGTTATATACATATACATATACATATATTGTTCTGAACTTTCTTCCCGTCCAGTGAAATCATTTCGCTTTGATTAATCAAATATATTTTGTCCGTTTTGAACAAATTCCATTTGTTTTGAGCAAACTTTTACGTATATTAATAGAAATAATTAAAATGACAGCTATGATTTGTGACAAATCAAAATGGATGAATTCTTTCGGGTGAAAATGGGTGAACTTTACTAATATTCACTGGAAATATTATTAAAACGGTTACAAAAAAATAAACTGCTACAACAAAAACAAAATAATAGAAGGAATAAAAATGCATCGGCAATCAGAAAAATTATTATTTCAAGTTTGCTTAAAACAAAATTATCTCCTTTTAAGGCTAAGCTCTCATGTCATCATTGCCATAAACATAGTAAAAAAAATGGATGGCAAAGTTTTCTTTCCTGAAAAAAAGAAGACTACTTATGTAATTAAAATGAAAGTACCAAGAAAAGTTGAAAAAGTGCGCAGCTTTTCCGAGAGACCGGAAATCGGAAGTTTGTTCTTTAATCATCTGTTACATAACTGCTTTGCATCCTTCCGGCGTGAGGTTAAAGGATTCTTTGTTATTAGATGGAGAAGCAAACCAACTTTTATTAGTATTATATATGTAATAAATATATATATATATATATGCGGACAAACATGTACACACCCATTCGCTCATTAACGTTCCTATGGAAACAAGTTTTCATCAGCCAAGGCTGACAGATAAGGATTTTATGCGACAAATTAAATGTTATATTCTTCCTAGTTTTTAGAAATTATTGTCATGAAGTTCAGCAATGTAAGCAATTCCTCGACATGTAAACGAGCTGATACTGTAAAGTACTAATAAGATTTTTTCAAAAGTTTGGTCTGACAAAATATAAGTTATATCAACATATTGACTGGTGATAATAATAATCAAAAAATTCTAATCACTTTGCAATCATCTCACATGACTGATTAAATAAACTGAATAATACTGGAATACTGAGCAGACTTAATGAATGATTAGTCTCCTTATATAGTTGGCATTCTTGAAACTAAGGAAAAACCACAAGTATCACGAAGCTAAGATATTTAAATTTATATTAAAATGAATGGCAAAATAATTCGAAAATACATTTTAGAAGTTAAAAAAGGGATAATGTATTTCAGAGCAGTTCAACGCACTACCTGCGAAGATTTTTGTAATAGAGATTAACTTTTTTTAAAAAAGTAAAATGTGGCTTATGAAGAAAAAGAAAACTTTTGGATATCAATGCTTGCTTGTCACTGAGATATTCCTTTCAAGTTATTGCTTTTATGTGATCATTTTACGATTAAATCATTAATCACTTTATGCTTATATCATTGTTAAATAGTTTCTATAAGTTGTTTACTTAATCTGAGTAAGTCTATCTGCAAGAGCATACCAGCGCATTTGACATATGCCTGTTCCATATTGTTGTTATCGCTACATTTTCATGAAGTAATAAACTTGGATATGGAAGAGAGAAAAAAAGGACCAAAAAATGTTTGGAAGAAGATCCTTGAAAACTTACAACAGTTAAATTAAAAGTCATAATTATTGCTATAGATATTTGAAGAATGAGTCTTTTTTCAATTGCAAACCTAATTTATTTACTGCTTTAATCAGATTACCACTACTAATTTTTGCTTAAAATTAGATTATCACAACTAAAAATAAAGCGTCTACATCTTGCATCATCTAGTTTCTGCATTTGAAATAATTTGTTCTTTTCACGCAGCACTTGCCAACATAATCAATGGTTATCTATCACTTCGCTTGTCTTATACCTTGTCAGTGTTATTTTTGTGATACTACGAACGGGACAAAGTAAATAAAAAATTTGTCAAATCAATTAGCAAAAAGATAACAACCAACCACTTTATTTTAAAATTTATACATATGAAAATCAGTGTCGAAATATGATCAATGTGGCATCAATATGTGAATGAAATTCTTAAAATTAGAATTTTATATAGATTTTTTTTATGAGTCTTTGTTTTGCAATCGTGAAATCAAAATGACGTCGAATAGAGCACTTTGCATTTTTTCTGTAGTGAAATCATATCCGAGAAACAAAGTGGAGTTTATTTTTATATGAGATGTAAATTGAAATTGTATATCGACGATTGCAGAAGTAATATGAACTACTGATACTATCATCTGTCATCATCATCATCATCATCATTCATGATATTCCGTACAGAAGTATTAGAATCTTTTAATGAACTAATTGTTGTACTGCAAATATAATAAAAATTGATATTATCAGTTTCGATGGGATTTAAAATTAAGATAATTTTAGTTAGAAAG
The DNA here is from genome assembly GCA_028564675.1 of Onchocerca lupi. NCBI lineage: Eukaryota > Metazoa > Nematoda > Chromadorea > Rhabditida > Onchocercidae > Onchocerca > Onchocerca lupi. Next base: position 57,796 of record JAOVVO010000166.1, on the reverse strand, counting down.
ACCGAGTTTTAAGCAAGACGAAGATTACTTAGTAACAAAGATTAAATCTAATATTCACGCATAAATGAAAGTATTTATCAAATTAAAAATTAAACTCTTTCTTGTTAGCCATCGGCTTGATTTTCAGAAATCATAGATAAATAATCGTATGACAGAATTTGCTTCTCTTATATCCACTCCTTAGTTTCAATCGTATCTTCGACAAAAACATGAAATATCATCGATCAAAGAATGCAATTTCTCCTTGCAAAAGATTCGAATCTAGCAGGTGATAAAGATAAAAAAACTGGTTCTATAGTAGACAATAATTTATCGAATTTTCTGTATTAAGTTTCAATTTCACAAAATTTATGAACAAGAATTGTATCATGCAAGATGCTGTATATAGATCAATTTAATTAATCCGAACAAACTAGAGACATACTATTTTGCAAAATGTCAAATCAATAAATAATCCTTCAAGCTGAAATCAAATGTGATATTTTTGGACTGTTTCTCATCACCGTACGTACATATGTCTCGAGATGGGCATTTTGATAAAATGATATTTTCGGGCAAATGGAAGCTTAGCATAAGTTAACACGAGAGCATCAGAGCGATGACCATCAATGACATTCAATCTTTCACCATTATTTAGCAACAGATAGCAGCATTCTTATCCAAGCTATCGTACCGGTTTCGAATTACCGCATGCTCTGCAGCGCCATACAGCGCGCTTTTTCACGCTCAGCTGCGTCATTTTTTGCATATTGAATTATGCCTGATTTCGGAAAAAATCGATTGTAGAATTTGAAAATTGAGCAAAAAAACTTTGACTAATTCAAAGCGAAATGTTAGATCGACCGTAATGCGACAAGAGTTTATGTAACGAACGTGAGAGAGAGGTTAGTCATACGGTGGATGATGATTAAAGCTGGAGGACCAAATTTTGGCAGACCCTCGAAATATCATCTTTCTCATGTCTCGTTCCACTCCAAAATCATTCACAATCGTTTCCTCCCTCGACCTGTTTCTCCCTTTGCAATACTTCTCTGTAAGCTACCATAATACCAGTGAGATTAGTTTTCAGTTACAGCATGCTAACACACTTCACATAAACTAATAACTACCACCAGCCACCTCCAATCATTCAGCCAAGTTTAGTATATTTGAACCTATCGACCCTACCATTACTACTACTATGGCCCATCATTCACAAACTTTTTTACCAAAAATGGAATTAAAATTGTCGCAATCGATGTCGCAACCTCAGCAGCACTCTTCAAGGTAAGATATGTCATCGATGAAAGCGCACAGAAGACAGATATTGTTTAGGCACTGATGGATGAATATGTATGGGTGGGCCCATCGAGTTTTGTTTGTATATGCAAGTTTGCTATCCAAATTGTTGTTTATTTCCCAATTTGCGATAAACTATTCAGGTTTCCTAAAGCTGTATCATTCTCCTTTTGCACGTACACAGCTGTTTCAACTATATTTTCTTCATTTTCTTGAAATTTCGCCAAGTAAAGCTCAAGCAGTGCAATTCTGACTCAGGTCTCAACCTTTCCTAAAAGTTTAATCAGTTGGATTAAATTGTCCGCAAGATGTCATCTCCGTAAATTACTGGCAAATTGCATAAAATATAACAGATTGCATATGGTTTAAAATTAATAATTTGAAATTTCAGTCGCCATTGTTGAATCAAATTTTTATCCAAAATAATTTAATTCTATACTTGTAACTTTTTTATTTATTGCCACAATATTGCTGCATTTCATTTGTTCTCCAACGACAATGATTTTGAATTTCCATTTCAAATTTCAATAATTAATTAAAACTATCTTTCTTGAATTTTCTAGAAATCGCCGATAAATTTGTTCAAAACCAATTAGGTTATTTATTTAATTGAGCTAGTAAGTAGAGATTTTGGATCGTAAAAAACCAAACAAACTTATTGTATGAAATCATTATAAGTCGCCAAGTATTGATTCTATGTTAAAAGAGATGCATCTGACTTTAGATTTTCTGCATTCCAAGTTCAAGTTTCATCCGAATTTAAAGTGGAATTTTTTATAGTTAAGAGATCACAGAATTTCTTTTCCTTTTGTCATTTTTGAAAATGATTATTTATAAAATAGAAATATCCAAAGCGGATTGTTGCTGTCAGCAAATTTTTAGTGAGCCAATCTCCAGTGCACTTGGACCTTTACAATTTAAAAGTGAAGATGAAGATGAAAAAAGTGTAATTTGTCGACGACGAAGCGGCAAACGGCAGGAGAAACCACCGTATTCATACATTGCTCTCATCGCTATGGCGATATATGCAAAACCGGATCGGAAAGCCACACTTACTGAAATTTACACTTTCCTTCAGAGTAATTTCGACTTTTTCAGAGGTGTATTTCGAATTTCTTTTGATATTCATATTAATTTTCCCAGAAAAAGAGCATTGAAAACTAAAAGTCACTTAGGCCGTTTAATAATTGAGTATGATGCCTCTTGCAAAATCACGGGGTTGCAATCTGACATCTTCCTAGAAAGATGCAAAATATTCTGCTTAGAAATTAATGCAACTTCATTTGACTTTATTAAATTTCTGAACACAATTAAATACACAGGAAAAAGTTTATTTCGAAAATCTGCAATGTCCTTCTATTTCCTAAAATCACCAACTTCATCATTCCTTGATTTCTTAATCAAATATCTTTTACTTTAGTTGGAAAATATTTTTTTTTTGTCTAGCTTAACATCAGTCCTTATTCACCAATCTTTTAGGAGAATATAATGGTTGGAAGAATTCTATTAGGCATAATTTGTCACTCAATGAGTGTTTCATAAAATTACCGAAAAGTTCTGGTGGCCGAAGCGGCAAAGGTCATCACTGGACAATCGATCAGAACTGCGAATTTTTCTTTGAAGAGGGTTCATATCGAAGGCGACCACGAGGTTACAAAACTCGTGCACGAAATTATGATCTTACTAATGAACAGGTGTGCTAATTAATTTATCATTTTCTGGATGCTCTGCATAAGTTGAAGGATGAAAGCATTTTGTTCTAGCCCCATCTCCTAATTTTAAATTCTTGATATGGTCCAAATATTTACGGTTTGTTTGATAGCTTTTCGGAATCAATCGAATGTTGTCATCAAAATTTCAGTTAGAACCGATACAGTTTGTCGAGACCAATACCGTACCTATTAATACCAATGCAGCTGCCGTTGATGGAACGTATTTCGTCACGCAACAACAAAATTATTTATCTCAATATAATTCATTCTGGCCTCATTATGAATATGCAAATCAATGGCCAAATAGTTATGGACTACCTTCATCAGCAGTCACTAGCTATCCCACGTACGACAGCACGCAAATGATTGCGCATCATCAACAAACTGATTACACGGAAGGTTGTCCGGTGGTTACGATACCAAATGATTTATCAGGTGATGCAGATGTATTTGTTGAGGAACAACAGCATATTGATATACCGCAGTTTGGTACTTCTTCGCAGTTGTATAATCAATATGCAAATTTATTATTACCTAATCAAAACCCATGATTTTTTGTCCTTGAATTTTGAAAACTATCAATTGAGGAGAAGTTTGAGATGGTTTGAGATGTGCTGAACCGTCTTTCTCATTTCACTCAGCACATTCCATCACGTGAAGTGAAATTATATGCAATATTCGCGAAAATTTTGGAACACTATTGTTTTAGCAATGAGTCGTTATTTTGTCATTTTAAGAAATTTCAATATTTTAAACTTTTTCTTTTTATTCGCAAATGAAACATAAAAAATAATGGAAATAATTTCAGAATGTTTAAAAACCTCTCACTCCATAGAATATCTTTCCAAAAGAGACTTTTATAATGATTATACAGTCTTGTTGAGAAATTATCCGCTTATTCTAATTAAAAATTTGAAATAATTTAAATATTTCATTACTGATTCAAATATTAATATAACAGTTGCAGTGTCAGTGTTGAACGATAACATTATGTACAAACCTGATAAATAATCTTATTTCTGAATCATGCATTATTGATTTATGAGTAGTATGAATTGATTTGAATGGATTTTTCAGGCAATATCAGCTTTCGTTTTAATATTGAGAGAAAAATCATATCACTACAAAATTCAGTATCATCTTCCTGTTTTGTATATATAAAAACAAAAAAAAAAAAAAAAAGAATTAATGCAGCCGAAATTCACAATTATCAATCTGTTATCAGTGATATTTTTAAGTTTTATTTCTTATAACTGCGCAATATTTTCTGCCTTTACATTTTTTTGCACATTTTCTTCATGAAAATTAAATTACTTCAAGTGATTAAAATTGATTTGCAACTTTAATTGCGATCGATGCAAAATTCTTAAGGCAAATTACCAATTTTAAACCAATTCGAGGCAATAATTAACGGACCGAACTTTTTAGTTTAAAGCGAAGAGAATTGAAGGAAAATTTTATCTAATGGTATGTTTGCAATATTAGCTAATATTGCATGTAGACTATTGTTAAATAGAATCAGAATTCGAGTTTCAGGAAAGCCACGGAATATGGAAGCATAGAACTTTCGGAAAATTTTCGTTCTTTATTTAATTGCAGGATATTCTAATAAATTATTGGAGATGAGTACAATAAATTGTCTTTTGTGCTGCACACTTGCATGCACATAAAACCATAATGATTGGATTATTTATTGTTTTCACGTCAACCACCTTACCATGTCGCACTTGGAACAAATCGATTTTTTTTCCTTTGACAGGGAGTATACAAAGCAAACAAAATTGTTATAATAAGATATAATTTTTTTCTAATTGTTATAATAAGATACAAAATTGTTATAATAAGATATAATTTTATATCTTTGAAAATTTCTTAAGTAACAGTTAGAGATTCGAAACGAATTTTGGATTCTCGATGATTCCCTTCGATTGAGGTACAACTTCTGCTGTTTCCAACAAACCTTTCATTTGTGACTTTTGAAACTAAAAGTGGCTGATAATCAGACGAGAATCGAAATGAGTTAGTTGCTTGCGGCAATAATTCTTTTCTGAAGTTCACTTTCTTTAATGCATTATCAAATAATACAAGTTGCTATCAAATAATGTTGAACTTTTAAATGATCAAATGATAAGGATTGGTGAATTCAGGAGATATAGGCGTAGATTATTAACTTCAAAAAAACAGTCCTGCCTTAAATTTCTTTCAATTTTTTTGTGAAAACCAAATACCCGCCATATCAAGAAAATACGACAGAAATCAAGGTAAAGAGAGCAGATTATGGCACTGCTGATAATTTAATGCTAAAAACAGGCCAATGCAGAAGAAGTTTTCGCTTCAAACTTTTCTCACTCCCTTCCCTTAGTACCTTACTATTGCGCAAAAATAAACGCATCAAGTATTGGATTTCATCGACTGTTGCTTTTTTCGTACGAAAATCTGCATTATGTCTGGATGCTCTTTACTCAAGTATTATTGTCAGTATAGTGCAAGAGTACTTACTCATTTGAATTTGAATTTCTGGAGTAGTCTTACCTGCGCACTGTGGAATCATAAACAGAAACGGCTTCTTTCTCGAATACATCAGCATTGGAACATTCAGCTAGCAGTAACAATTCTCTCTTAAGGTTGAACGAAAAATAGCCATAAAGATATGGTGAAATTGCAGAATTAAATACAGCAAATGTATATAACAATTTTCGAATAATGGCTGGTATGGGACTAAAATGATTTTTTTAAATTTTTTTGATTTATTTTTTGTAATTGATTATTTTACATAATAGCCAATGTATTTTTTCGGAAAATTTTTTAAAAAAGAAATTGTTTTGACGACTTGGAGAGATCATGCGTATTTAGTATTTTAATTTATTGAATAACGAAGATTAATTTTTCTTTCATTCATAATATTAAATTAGAGAAATTAGCGGTGTTAATAGAATGTCGAGAAAAAAATTGGAAAAATGAATTTTGAAAAAGCTCGTTATGAAAAATAATGAAGAGCAATTAAATCAGTATTGATAACGACAACATCAATGATTGATGATTTATTCTTATGGTGGGAAGAGTTAAACTTCTAGTATCTACTGAAAAAATGACAACCTAGGTTTTATGGTGAAATGAACCAATGAAGCAACTGCATAAGGTGTCCAGCATAAAAGAAATGCAGATACCACAACCAATGTCATCTTCAACGTTCTACTCTTGGCACGTGCATAGGTTCCAGTAAAACTTCGTAGCTTCGTTGTTGAAGTACGAGTAGATTTTGGATTTGATTCTGAAAAAATTTCAATTCTTTTGTTTAGAAATCAAAAAAAATAGGATTTAGTAAGATTGGTAGAAATAAGTTGTAGAAAGGATGTGAAATAAATTATTCCTATATAGTCAGAGAATGCTGAAAATACTGCAGACGGTCAAAAGAGTTTGCTCTCATCAAATATGAAGAATTTCTCACAAAGATATTTCGCATTCTTCTGATTTGATGAATTTTGGAGAAACTGAATCAAGAGTGAATCAATCAAGAATGCTTCGGTGATTCAATTTCTCTGAAGCTTATCAGATCATACGAAAAAAAACTCTAACAATCTTTGATCTGATCTTGATTAATCACACTTTAATGAGAAGTGACAAAATAAGCGTCATAATTCGTAACATTTTGAATATAAAATATATCCATTTTTTACAAATTTTCAAATCACAACAATTCACTTGTCCAAACTAACGGGTTTTAAGCACTTCACTTTTGGAGGAGATTTTGTACAGTATGAATGAATAACAGCCAACCGTTATTATCAACGGCAATAAAGAAACCTGAAATTACAAATTAGAAGCCAATTAAAAGGCAGTAATCCAAATAGATTTATTGACAACTGCGGTAAGGAAATTTGAAATTAAAAGTCAAAGGCTAATTAGAAAAAATTAATTCGAACGGGTCAACTAATTTAATGAAGTCAAAATGAACTAAAATGATAAAATTAATTTAGCAAGATATTTTAAAATACGGTAACTTCATTTTAAACTTTTATCGCGCTTAGAGCATCAATACTAAAAAATTTTTTTAGTGCCGCTCAACTGGAGAAGTATTATTTTCAGTGCGAAAACTTCCTTCTTTTATAAGGAATTTTTTTTCATAAATCGTAGTTTTTTTTTTTTTTTTTTATCCAATGAAAAGCTTTAATTGCAGTAATAATGTCTAAAAATTTAATAGCATGAATCGCCATCTATATTTGGTTATAATTGAAAATATGTTCGTAAAGTATGGCACAATAAAATCATCAAACGGCTTTTTTGTTAATTGAGAAGAGTGGAAATAATCTCACCTCAAGTCATTACTTTTATTAAACTTGCTATATACAACTTTATTTATTTGGAGTTTTAATTAAAAAACTTCTCTCTCCAGTATTTTGTTCCTCTTTTTTTTTATAAAGCCTCATATTTTTTATGTGTGCATGGATTAATTATAAAAAGATCTAATTAATCAAAGCAAATGCTTTGTCAATTGAAAACATTCGGCATCCTTCGGGGTTAAAGTGCATTTGAATCAATGAATAGAAAGATATTAGGCCAGGAAATTTGAATTGTGCTAAGTTGAAATGATTATTGTTAAAAACTTGTTGTCACAGTGGTTGTTGTCTCGCGAGCAATATCTAATATTTATGTGCATCAATCTGAGAGGAAAACATTCCTTGATTGCTATTAATTAATTAGGTTTTTCTTGAAGTTTGGGAAGATTCGTTATAGAAAGGGATTCTAAGTTTTTCAATCATAAATATTGAAACGACTCGTAGTGTAAGACAACTGATGAACGGACTTGTGCAAGATTAGCTATGGTATAAGCGAAGACAACGTTTCGTGATACAGCGCCGACGAAATCACCTGACACGCACTGCGTAAACCATTCCGCGCATGGATGATTTGACGTACGAAATAATACAGCCTAAAATAGAGCACGTAGAAACGAATCTTTTACAAATTTTGCTATGGAGAAATTTTAATTCGAATAAATTTCTTCTGATAAAATTCGAATAATTTCGTTGGAAAATGTGATTTCTTCAAGAAATACTATAGTAATAAAGAAAAGTTTTAAAAATTACTTATTTATCTTTATTTGTTTTTTAGCCCAATACAACTGGAACTATTTTAGAAGATCAATAATTTAACTTAAAATATTTTGCGTAAAATCATACCGCTGGAACACTTATCAAGAAGCTGATAATCCAAGCAACAGTAATCATCCGTTGTACTGATTTTTTAGCATTTAGTGTATAGAGTGGCGAAAATATCGAATAAAATCGATCAAAACTTATGCAAATTAACGTATTGGCTGCTAAACTATTGCCAAAGTTATCGAGAAATTTGCACATTCTGCAGAGCTGCAACGTTGTGATTGCTGCTTTGTGCATTTGTGAAATATAAGAATGGCATTCGTGTCATCTGTTAATTACATGGTTGAACTTTTAACGCATTTTTGACCTAAGACTAAATGAACCATGCTACATACACGATTCGTTTGTTATTTTCTCAAAATGATATGTCCTACTCTACAGTATCGCCCATTTGCTCTCTTTGCATTTGATCTCTCTGATCAATCAATGATTTGAGTAGATTGGAGAGAGCGGTATTGACAGATGGTTTAAATAAACTATTTCCAGCTCTTGCCAAATTTTGAAAAATTAAAATCAAAAACTAACGAAATCACCGCCCCACCAGGCAACTGTAATACTATGTATTACTTCTTTCGGCATATAGAATAATGTGACAATAAGGTGTGCAATATTCATGTGCAGCAATAACGTATGTACTCGGCGAACTTTGACCCGTTGATTCCTGAAAAATATCTGTCTAATAGATGATCAGAGATGATGATCAAGTAATAATTCACTTACTGTTCAGCAGCACAAGACACATTGACCTACCTGATCAAAATAAGAAACATAGTACCATTACCGATAAATGCGGTACAGAAACAAATGGAATAACAAATAAATGTAAAATAATGCATTGATGTTAATACTGTCCGTGGATGCGATCGCGGATCCGAGCAATTCAATGACATCTTTTCCAATTGCTTATTTATCTAAAATTTTAAATTGTTTTAATTTCTTGAACTTTTCTAATGCATAATGATTGGAAAGTCATTGCATTTATATTTGGGAAATTAATGATAATTCTGAATTAGAAAATTTTTTTGAAAGTGAAAATGATAGATAACAACTGTATCAGGTAATCTTGATAAAATCTGGTCCCATAATTGGAAGATGCAAAAAGATATGTTTGTTATCATTCTATAAAATAATACTTATTTGATTGATTGATGAGAATTATGATGAAAACTTGATAAAAACTTTTGCTGAAATACAGACGTATAACAAGGAAAAAATTAACTTTGAAAATTGAAGCAAATTTGCAAGCGAAATTTCATTTCAAATAAATGTTGACAGGAATTTATAGCAAATAACCAAAAAATGGGGGAGAAATGGAATGAAATAGCATTCCATTTGTCATGCATTTTTTCAATTCACATTCGCTTGACAGTTTATTTTCTATTTTTTTCAGCGATGCCTTTTACAAGTGATTTTCCTTAAGAAACGGAAGTTCGTTATTATATACCGTTCAGAAAAAAGAAAAAACGAAATTTAAAATCAGATTGATAATTCATTATTTTTAATCATTTCGTTCTGATTTATCGATTCTTCATCGATTTATTTATGTTTTATTAATTTGACAAGCATATTTTATCTTTTTTTATAAGCAAAATAGAAATTTCTGGTGAAATTCTATCGCATATGTAAATAATGAAAATTATAGTAATAATTGCGGAATCGATTCAGAATTTCAAAAGAAAACCAGAAAAATTTGCTGTCTCATTTCTAATGAATTGTGTTTTCTCATATTCATGCATTTTTTATTTGGAATTTCTTTATGCTATTTGGTTTATCTTCAAGCACTTTTCTTAAACTGAACAATTATTGAAAATTATTGAAGAAAAAAGGCTAAAGATCACAATTATCGCTTCAGATTCTAATATTCAGTCGCAGCGTTTCTTTCAAATACTTCAATAGTTTCTATTTCTATTGCAAATATTAATTATCTTCATTACTCATCAAATGATTGCTTTTTTATTTGCAGAAGGTGACAATATAGCCATTGATAACGCGTTCAAAATGGAATGTATAAAATGATCTTATCATGCAGTTTCAGGCATGATTGTTTATTAAATGAACTTAAAACAAAGAATCCAGAACATATAACATAGGAGATACAGAAGTTTCAGAAATCTTTTTGTCCTGGAATTTATGAAAAAAAACTTGGAAAATCATTCGTTGAGTATCTTATATTCTCAATCTTTCGATAAATCGGTAAATGAAGTCAATGTTGCTCACTCTATCGAAATTTTTCTCTTAACATGTTTAATGAAAATCGTAAATCCTGTGAAACTAGACGAGAACAACGATTTCGCTTTCATATTGATTTTTGCTTTTTTTTTCTGTTCACCTTATTTCTAAGAAATTTCGATGGAAATTTAAATTTTCCAGCAAAATTTCAAAGATGTGCCTGGATATCTACTTTAAACTTTTTTTTTTCACCTATATAATTACATGTAAAAGCTAAGCAGATCTGAAATCGAATGTTGCAATAACAAGTACAAGTCAGTTAGCACCATTAAACAATCGGCGAAATATTTCTTAGTAATATGAAGTGTAAGTAAACGTAAGACTCAAAAATTGAATATTAAAATTTCAAAGCTAATATTGCTGCTTATTAGTTTTTGCTCTTTATGCTTAAAAGAATAGGAAGAAGTATTTCATTATGCAGTAACACATTTTCACATTTCACATGTATCTTCACGATAACTTTTCCAGCTATCATTATCAACAATTCTTCACTTCAAAAAATAAAATTAAGATCGAAGAAGAAGTTTCAAGACTTGTCTAATATTCATAAGATTCAATTTTCATCACATAAATTTGAAGTTATAAGTGATATCCAACAATTTGGCATATGTATTATGCAATAAAAAGCATGGATTAAAGCCTTCCCATAAAACTTCGCTTTCATTATGAGATCATTTGGAAGTTTTCCAAACAGGTGGCTAAAATAATGAAATACAAAAACACTTTTTTGTTTTCCACTATGTAATTAAATCCAGAAAAAATCAAAGTATAAAATGAAGGAGAGAGTAAGAATATAATCCAACGCAATATATAAATAATATTATATCTTTATCGAAGTAATTAGTAAAATCAGCTCAGAAAAACTTTCATTTGAATTTTTTGACTCTTAGCATCCATGCATTTCTAGAATATGGATTTAGTTATTTGTGAAAATTTATGCTTGAAATTATTGATCATATTTCTTGAATTTTCAAGCAATTTGAAGTCCAAAACGTTAATAACCGAAAGTTTTGAACTGAAATAACTTTTTTGAGGCTAATTATGAGTTTATCAATAAAACTAGCATAAGTTCAATATTTATTATTTCGAAAAAAATTAACTATCCTTATGTGCACTAATCAATGATTCAAAAATTATTTGTAAATAAAAAATTAGTTATAAAAAAATAAAATTTATTGGATTTTGAGAGGACGAAAATCACAATACATGAATTGGTAAGATTTCGAAATTTTTAGATTTTAAACTTCTATCGTTACATTTGAATGACTAAACGGAGGAAAAACTTTGAAATCAGAATTAAATTACAATTCAATAAAGCTAGGAGATACAAACGAACAATTTCATCCTTCTATAAAAGTTTGACAAAATTAAATCGGAGATTCCGTCATGATGTCAAAGTAGCAATATTTAGAGCTCGATAAGTACTAGCAGTTCAGAAGATGCTGGGTCTCTTTAGGTTATAAGTAATAAAAGATTCTTAAAAAGCTCATAAAACAATGCCATTTAATCCTTGCGATACCTTCAAAATTAGTGCTATGAGTAAAAGCGACGCGACAGATGATTGTTGGGATAAGGAAGATGGATTCTGAAGTCATTCATTTCATTTCTTGCTTGCTGATCAGGAGCAGAATCACAGAGTTATAGAAAGGAAGTATAGGATCTGGGAGAAAACTGAGCTCCGTTCAATTCATTTATTTTCAATCCAGCCATTTAAATAATTCTTGAAAAGGGCGGCTAAATTTGGATTAAAAAAGAAATTTGTTTTGTTTTTTCAAAAGTTTTGCAAAAATCGAACTATAAAGTAAGATGGAAATGAAAGGTTTGTCAACAATCGAAATGGCTAAGCTTGTTGAATGACAAAATTCAATGATGACATCAGTATGTTAGTGATATATTGCAATGATTGATTCTTCATGCTAATGCTCTCATCAAATGCATAATTTGTATTTTTACTTTTATGGCTCCTCTGAGATTGAATTCCTTTCTTTGGTGATTCAAAGCAGTCCAGATGGATTTGATTTTTCGCAAAATTATTCATAAAATGATATCGTGATTGAAAATAGTCGATATTTATTTTTAACATACGAAAAGGTTACTTCATATTTTTGCAACCAAAGTGCTTCATGATTTTGGAATAGCACAACGGATTAAGAAATTAAATAATATGAAATTCATGAATTGCACGTGAAAAAATAATTTGTTTTATTCGAAAGTATCACAGCTAAAGAAAAATCTCATGAAAGATTACCAAAATTAATTTCAATGAAAGTTGTTCATCAAATGAAACCTCCAAGTCATATAAAATCGGAGCTACATGAATGTCTTTTATCTCCTGCATACAACAAATTATAATAAATTAGAATTACTATGACAACCAAATTTATGTTAGTATCTCTTTATCAAATTCATTCCTGAGATCATAAAAATTAAAACCCGTCCATAATTTCACCAATTACTTTCGCTCCCATATCGAATATAGTTCATTTAATTTTTCGAGTTTATCTGATTCATTCATTTAGCAAGAATGAATGCTTGTTTTGTAAACTTGCAGACTTACTTGTACTGCACTTTTCTATTTCATAATTTCAATCTAACTTTTGAATAACATTTTAGCAAAATAAATGAGGTTTGCTTAGACCAAACTGGGAACACTTAACAACTTTTTTATGAAAAGGTTTGCAATTATTACTTGCAGCACAAATTTTTATGGAAGGAAGGCGTGTTTAACTACTAAAAAAAAAATAAAATCTGTTTGAAAATTTAAAAGAAAGAAATAACTGAGAGAATGTTGCGATATTTGGGTGACAACATATATCTATTTGTAAATGTATTCAATTTTGCTTTCTATATTTCTGAAATCTGATTAAATATGATCGTGATTGCATCAAAATTTTCAGAAATTTCCACTTAAAATATTATCAGAAAATGATATCAGTAAGACCCACTATTTAAAGCGGTTCTTAAATGAAAATTATCTGCCCGAAGTTATATTTATAAAGTTTTTTTGAAAATTTTGAACCGAATTTTCAAAACAATTTACTGATTAAATTATTGCGTATTAATGAAATTAATATATAAATAGAATAAATGAATTTACAATTCCGCACTACAAGAACTTCGAATCATGATTTGGAGAACTTTTCTGGTGATTAAGCGGTTTTTCTCATTGTCACAAATTAAAAAGCTTTTTTTCAATAATACAGGTTATCATTTATCCAAGCGCAATTTGTCATCTAATTAACATATGAATTGTTAATTCTTGATATTTCGCAGCCCTTTCAATTAAACTATTATCAACAGCTCTTCCAAAAAATTTTCGTCTTTCGCATTTCATTTTACACTAAAAGAACTTTTGCATCTCATTTTTCATCGAAAGAAAAATGAAATCATCAAATTCTCTGCAGAAGATGGAGAATGTGCATATCCCGAAGATTGATTCTTTAACGATCTTAAAGAGAAGAACAGTTCCATCAAAACAATTATTTGTGCGTGTTCTTTAGCTTACACGCAAAAAAAAAATTAAAATTAACAATTTCTTGATTGAATCGATCGATTTTAATCCTTACATGCCATCCTTTGTATTTATTTATCATAACTATTGACGGGGAAAATTCAAAATGATAAGTTGAAATCGATTAATAATCAAACGAATGATGAAGGGAGGACTAAATGTTTGTATATCGTAATAGTTTTAATGCAAATATCAATTTAATAAAAACTAAATTTCAGACAGCAAAAGAGATGAAATCATTCGTCGCAAGTATTAAGCATAATATACGTATTTTTAAAGAAAAATTCTCATATTTTGAGCTGTAAAATAAACATGACGAGGTTTTAGTTTTTCTTCAAATTTAATACTTTTATGCATTTTGTTTATTTGGATAAATGACGCTTTGAGGCATCCTACGCAAATAACCAATTCTTGAAGTTTTTCATTTCAAAGTTTCTGCAGAAAAGGAACAAATGAGATGTTGATTACTTTAAGGACGGTGGTTTATCCGCATCTGTCTTAAGCCGTTCGAATTATCAACCGTATTTTGGCACTACTATTTTTCGAGAAAAATCTTAACAGAATCTTCTTGTTAATGGCAAACCCTTTAAATAACAATTCATTATCAATTCGTTAATAATTTTGTGACAATATTCGCAATGTTTGATAGTTCTACAACATTTTTCATGCCACACATCCTGACTGATCTACTTGTAAAACTGAACATGATCGTGTTGGAAGCAAGAATTCGTCGAGATCTACTAAATATAATGCTATTCCACATCAATGCTGCATGCACTCCATTCATGATATGAACATATCAGAATCCATTATTATGAAGTGATTCAGTTTAGTGAATCGATGAATTCTATCTGATTAACATGACTTACACGTTATGAACAAAATTAACACGAATACAGAATATGGCTACAAAACAATAGTTTTTGAATTGCTCTGCGATGGAAGTGAGATTTTTGATTCCAGTTACATTCATTTAATTTGTTTGATATTGGAAATGGAAATTCTTAACTACAATTATATTTTGATGCAACACGTCACGTCAGTTTCAGCTGATAGACTGAAAATAAAATAATTTGGAATCGTTTATATCAGTTCATTTTCTTTCATTTGTTTTTATCAGCAACAGTTCCTTCATAAAATAATTGAGTAAACAAATCTTCAAATTTAATTTACTATTAATTCTATTTAATTTAAATTGTCAAGTTAGAAATCATTTTTATGGATTAAATCATCTCTTCACAAATTGTGCATGTATCGAATATGTTCATATGATTTTTGAATATTTTCCTCAGGTCCTAATATTATAATCAGTAATGATTGCATATGGCATCCAATAAATTAGCAAAGTTTTAGGTACTGTATAAAAGATGCTTTCGCAAAAGAATTAGATAATGACTTCAGGACATATGATCTTAATGTCTGGCAAATATTAATTAGGATAGCTAATTTCTTAGGAACTTGTTCTCAGGCTTGGTAGTATTAGATTGATTGCTCTGATTACTGTCGATAGTTATCATTATTTAAACTTGCATTCTTTTTCTAAATTAGTTACTTTGTGGCAAAGCGTAATACCAAATTTTTTGAAATTTTCCAAGACTAATTTTCTTCGAACATAATATTAATAATTTTGAAAATAGTGTTTATATCGACAATATAATGAAGGTTATAACAATGATAGTAATAAAATAATAGTAATAATAATAATATTCATCTCACGCTCCAGTACTAATATCTAATGTTGTAAATATCGCTCTGCTGTGATTTTTTGCCGATAAAACTTGTTTTTTCAAAAAATATTCCAAATGAAACAGGAAATTTTAATCAAAAAAAAAAATAGAATTCTTCAAATGAAAGGTCAAATTTTTTAAATCAGCAGAAGAAAAGCATTAATACACAAAAATTTATGCAATTAGCTTTCTAGCACATTTAATAAACCATTGCAATTTTTTTATCGCAAAAGACAGATCATTCAGAATCTTCTTTTATCTTTTGTGTGAAAATAAATATCCAAATTATCAAAATCTTTTCCCATCTCTGCATATATTTTATTAATATTTAATAAATCTTATGAAATCTCAGATTTTTGAAAAATCTCATGAAAAGAATGTAATTGAGAGGAACAAAAAATAAATAGTTTGCAAGTCTTGTAGAATATCTATGAACGAGTCGGATTCACATTTTGCATCTCCCATATAACTTATCAGTTCTTATTAACATTTCGAGTTTCACCTCTATTTCCCTTGCAGATGTTTTCATCCCCACAATTTCATTTTTGCGTAGATTTTTTGTAGTCTTTTATACTATTATTTATATCTGCCTTAATATTCCTAATCCTAATCATTTCATTCAAATAGTGGTACCCGTGACACTGGAAGACTGCACACAACGATGTCATGCAAATCACGCAAACTTTTACATTGTGATAGTACTCAGCATGAACCTAATAATGAGGTTCTCGAGGGGGCACAACTTCTGAGGGTGAATACAGTCGGGAACATTGATAAAATTGTTGTTGTTGGTCATTACCATCCACCATACATGGGTCAATTCAATTATGCCACAGTAACATGCAATTAGGTTTGAACCTACGGTATTCAATTTAGCGAGAATAAAAAATGTCGAAGGCCAAATATCGTCGTAGAAAAGAATCAAAGCTTCTACCGCTGCACTCAAAGTTCGGGCTATTGACATCCTATGAATTATCTTATCCGTCATTATGATTTATGCGTTAAAATGGTGATTACTGCGTGAAGGAGCAAAAAAGGAATGACCTTTTCTTATATTAAATAGTGAGAAAAAGATTGAAAACCAACACTAGGCATATTCATATTTTATGAATAAAAATGTGTTTCAACACTCGTCGAAGTCGATTTTCTTCAGTCTTATTCAATGATGAGATTCAGTCTACATTACGTAACAAATGAATAAATTTTTATAAAGCAAGAAAAGGACGTAAGAGATGACCTTTGTGCTGCAAGGTCAATGAAATGATGAGTTGTGATTATTGCAAAAACAATCATCTATCATTATTATGATGAATGAGATATACACGGAAGTGGGGTCATCTTGCATCATTGAAGAAATACCTATGAATAATTGTTCTGCTGATAATATTGAAAGCCCCGAAAGTGCATGATCTTTGAACCTTGGAGAAATGCTACACAGCCTTCTTCGAATTTCTCAGTAGCTATCTGATCTGATGGGGATGAGTAGAAAAAAATTCCTAGCCAGATTACGTTATGAAATATTATTGCAATTCTACAGTTCAGCTGAGCAGTACTCTTCTCTACCAACGACAAAGGAAAGAATAACCCAGTAATCAGTTTGCTTGGATACTCTCCAATAATTGTTTGTTACAAAGAATCATTCTTCCATCAATCAATAAAACTTTTTACGAAAGGATTCATCTTTGTCACAACACAACAAGAGAAGAAAAACGAATTTGCCCAGCACTAATAAATGAATTATGTAAACATAGTTCTATCCATCTTTTGACTCTTCTGTCCTTTTCTGTAAACACTCGAAGAGTTGCATGCTTTAATGGCATGTCTGTATGTTTATGTTGTGTGTTGTGTGTATATGCGTGTATATGGTATTACAGTCAGTCCAATGTATCCCCAAATTAACCCGGAAAGGTCAGACTGTGTTGTTCCATCTCTGAGCAAAGTATCGCAATGCAATCAAAAAACGCTTTCCTGGCATTTATTTATATAGCGACAGTCCCTCGTCAAGCAAATTTCTTCAAATTAGCGAAACTTTACGCTATCTTCTGCGACATCCTTCTGGATATCTGATGTCTGATGCATTAAATAAACTGAAATGTAATTATGAATTGCGGCGGCAGCACCAAAGCTGCACTTTGCATGAAAGATGCGGTAAGGACAATACATTATGGAAAAATTAGCAAACAGAATGCCACAGTGAAAAGGCAATGTCCTGGAATTACCATTATTATGCAGCTTGATAGTTCTTAAGTGTCTTTTGCGGCATCACCGTGACCTCTCCAAGAAAAGGTCAAAGCCATCAACAAAAACCGTCTCCCTCTTCATCCTTCATTTATTTCTTCATTCCAATGCTGCAATCACAGAAAGATGACCTCTATCTCTTAGGTATATATTTTCTAATTCTAATGAGGACAATTCAAAAATAAGCAAGCAAACATTTTGTGCATATTTAAATAATTTCTCTTTTTTTTTTTTTTTTTTTTTTTTTTTTTTTTGAAAGAATTCACTTCTCATTGATTCTCTTAATTGAAAAAAAAATATTCGATGCAGAAGTCAAAAATAGTTTGGTTTTACTTATGTTCTTCAAGAGTAGAATGGAAAAAATTTCATCAAAATGATGGATAATCAGCGCACAGTTAAATATATTTCTGAGTCGATGACACGAAAAAAATTTCATTCAATAGTTCAAAACGTCATTTCATTATTGCAATAAGATGGAACTATTCTGATGGCACAAAAAACTAAAACAGTGTTTTGAACATTTGTAAAAAAGGTAATTCAGCAGAATTTTTCTGTAAGTTTCAAAAAAGGCTTAGTCTGCAAAATATCATCTCCGACGTTGCTAATTTTCTTTGTTCGACATACTTTGATTCTTGCATCGCACTTATTTTAACTTTGTACGTCTTTAAAAAAATTCCAAAATGCTTAAAAGGGAAACTTATTCCTTTCCATTGCAGTTCTTTCTATTTTATTTCATTGATGGAAGAGTGAAGAGATCAGCAAAATTATGAGGCATTCTTTCCTGGATTTATTTTTTGTGGATATTTGGTAAAATCATTGGCTAAAGATCTTAATATCTTTAATTTGTTTGATTGGGAAAACTTTTTCTCGAATTGGTTTCTTTTAATTCACTCTGATATAAACGTTTTTTATTGAAAGAAGATTACAAGTGATCTTCCAAATTTCTGTTTTAAAGTACCGATAAGCTTCTAATACCGGCAAGCTAAAATACCGGTAAGCCGTATCGGTAAACTTTCAGATTTCTAGATAAAAAGAATGATTTTTTGAAATCCACTTTCATTATAATTAAAATAATTCTGCTAAAATAAGTTGGTCCTAAATAAATCGGTCGTTTTCAATTGATCAAGTTAAATTTTAAAGCAAAACTTCATTAGCTTTAACTTAATTCGCATTTTCATCATGAAGCATTTTCACCACTTGATACGGATTATTTATCAACTGCTTCACTGAGCAGATGGCTTCTCAAAGACCACTAATGTCCTCAGTGATAATTTGTCATCAAAAAGATGATGATGCGCGTTGGTGATAATGCTTGATGACCCCAGTGATGTGCGATGGGTTTCCATGTTCATAGTTTGACTATCTCTCGAGACGATCTCATCTCTTTTGTCACTCAATAACGTTATGCAATTTGCATATAGATTGACCTCGCATTTCACCTCTCGACCTTTTTGCGCATCAGTTGGGTAACAGGTTGCCCTTTCATGGCCAAAGAAAAAGAGATAACAGAAATGGTGGTAGGGTCTGTAATTCAAGAGCATTATCCCTCTACCTCAACAAATGACATAAGGAATATAGGCTGTTGCACAGAGGCGGGTTCTTTCGAAAGGTCAACCCGGGGCGGGGTCAAGTTCCAACTCGAGCTCCAGTTCTGTTATGCTCTCTTCTGTCCTATTCTGTTACTGTTTTCGAACTATAGTGACCATAGCAGCAGTTGCAGTTGCAGTTGTCCGAATCCCTTCTTATTCACCGGCACCATTTTCAATTCTCGAATTTTACCAATTTTTTGAACTTACTTTGGCGCAACTATTTTGGATAGTGATCAAAGAATGGATAGATCAACTTCTGTTCATTTAAGAAATGCTTTAAATGCTGTTCACAGTCCACAGCTTATGCAAAAGTATATCAAATTTGTTTTGTTTTGTTTTTTTTTTTTTTTTTTTTTTTTTTTCATTTGGAGTGCAAAGGACAATTAATTGTTTTGAAAGAGTAATTTCATAAAGGTTCATAAACTTTAATATCCATATAACACAATTTCATTTAATTGACTGCGTACTGACTTAAATTTGATGATTAGATCCGTACAGCATATCAATTGCCTATTTGTTTTTCTAATAATCAAATCAAATTTCATTTCTTCAAATAATTTCTAATTTTTTAACGAAATTTTCAGCAATGAAAAGCCGCCCTTGCCGGTGGATTTAAATACAGCCCTTTCACTGTTGACAAGGCCAACAGTAAGTCTTCCAGCATCATTCCCACATTTCAGTCCATTTTCCTTTCCGGATCCATCCGCCCTATTTGCATTTTCACAACTTCGTTCCAATTTGCCGAATTACCAGACGACGACGATAATATCGCCTCTACTGTCTGCAACCGTCCCAACTACCAGTGCCATATCTGGGCCCAGCCTAGGCCCATCTCCTATCAAACGGCCTAATCGGGAACAGCAATCAGCATCCAGTCCACCATCCTGCTCCTCTTCATCGGTAACTTCATCATGCAGTCCTCAGCAGTCGCCACATCGAAAACAAGCAGCACCAGTACCTGATGATAAAAAGGTCAACATTTTTGAAATTTTTTGAAATGCATGAATTTTCCAGACAAAAATTTCTTTAAAACTCAAGCATTTTCGAGACAATTCCTTCTCTCCTGATATTATCTTTTCTGGGCCAAGGCTTGTTCCTACTGAATTGCAAAATCATATTATCAGCAGACGTCCAAATCTAATTGTTTATAGGTGAGATTTACCCGATGATAATGAATGGCTGATTGTGTATTGCTGCATTGATCATTGCTGTGCTAAAGCAACGATCGCCCTGCGACGTCTGCAACATTACGCGTGCAGATGACCTTTGCACGTCCTTTACATTATCCGTCAGACACACAACTCGCAACTGTTGGCTGCTGCATTCATTATTTATGCAGGCATGCCGCGCACTATGCGCAACAGTAGTAGTTATCCTCAAGGCTGGCTACCTCCCTGTAAGACAGCTGCTGCTTTTGCTATTAAGCTAAGTAATGGGAAGAATAACAGCAGTTAATTTACTGGATATCCGATAAGATTACCATGTTACAGTAGGCAGCTGTCTGTACTTTGGCTACGATATCCTACAGTAGCAGCCAAGTATGTTGTGCACGTATGCTGTGCATATGTGATGTGTGTGCGTGTGTGTGTGTGTGTGTGTGTGTGTGTGTGTGTGTATATGTGTGTATGTGTGTATATGTGTGTTTGTGTGTGTGTGTGTGTATGTGTGTGTGTGTGTACGTGATATGAATAGTACAAGATAAATGTAACCTGTGATGTCGATTCAGAATTGACCTGATTCACGTGTTCCACATCTGGATATTCAGATTTTGTTTATTGCTGAACGTAATTTACCCGATCATGCTAAGTTTAAAATGTAAGCGTTTTGTTTTGACCGAAAATACCGATTCCATAAAGGCAACAGATGGGGTCATCAGGGTCATCATTATAAATAGCGTTTCTCTTCGCACACAATGATGACGACTATGCTTTATGCTTCGAGTGGACCACAAAAAGAGGAATAGTCGGCCTAATTTGAGTACTCTCCGGAGATGGGTACCATGACTTGCAGTGGTTGGAAGATTTATTGTCATTTTTTGTCATTGTTACTCATTGGAGGGACAATAAATTGTAATATATAGACTTCTTCTGGTTCAGTGAATTCATTTGGATCTATTGAAAATACTGCTTTCTGAATCCCATAAAGAAACTATTTATAAAGTAGATGGTTTAGAAGTCATTGATGAAATGGAGCTAAATTTGCTTCCAAATATTTTGAATTTGAATCAAAATTTAAATTTATTTTTGGAGATTTTGAAATTCTTAACTAACATCTCTTCTAAACTATGAATATTATTTTAGGACGAAGCTTACTACGAGCGGCGGCGAAAAAATAACGATGCAGCGAAGAGGTCAAGAGATGCACGACGCCAAAAAGAAGAAGCAGTTGCAGCAAGAGCAGCATTTCTGGAGCAGGTTCGATCGATTTTAATATTTTATTTGATCTCAGTAGAAGTAATTTGCATTCTAATTCTAGCTATTTAGTTCAACTAATTCCAGGAGAACATTCAACTTCGTAGCCAAGTTGTTCTATTGAAAAATGAAACGGCTAAGCTGCAATTGATGCTTTTTTCAAAGCCAAAGTTGCTGGATCCAACAATGTTGTCGGCAGGGCACTCCAATAGTTCCGAACAACAACAGAAACCGGAATCTGCCGACATATAGTTTTTGAAACACAGAGGATGTGGGGAAAAGTCGAAAATATGAAACATCCGGAATTATACATAATCTTTGTTAAATTCAGACATCCTAAGTTTTTATAATGTAATACAAAAAACTGATATAAATAAAGATAAATGTTTTCGGATAATATTAGAACGGGATTTCATTTCAAAATACATTGAAAACTAAAAACATTCAACAACATTCTACTTTCAATTAACTGATGTTTGATTTATTTCGAGCAAAAAGTTTATAATGAGTCATAGAAATCTAACTACAGCTTGGAATCGAATGAAAAATAATGAAATTAATTAAAATTTCGCCATATTTAGTTCAGTTTTATTCCACATGGCCCGACTAAAAGAAAAGCTGTTTCCATCACATGCTTTGATTGCATTAATTCTTTTAAAATCCATTGATTCATTTGGGAATTCAACTTGATTAAATTTGTTAACGGACTTCAGAAGCTTGATGTTTTATGCCTCAGTTGTGTTTTAACTCACAATGCTTCCTCTTTCTAATTTTTCTTTCTAGGCGCTTCTAATCAGTGAGATAAGCTATATTGTTTTATTCCAATGAAAAACACTTGACACGAGGAAACGATCTTGCAGAAGAGTGACTCTCACTTAAAATTTTATTCGGTTTTCTCATAAGTTACATAATTTCTAAAAAGCCAACATTTAAAACACGAGATTTGATCAATAACTTATTTCTAACGAATAATGCAGAAACTTATTTTTAAATGAAGATATTTAGCGACACACTAATACATATTTCACAAAATCACAGAATTTAATAGAATTGATTCGTGCTATTTAGAGCGCGAATCATGTATTATCCTAGAAGAAGTTAATGCAAAAGCATAGATGAAACAGTACAGGAAGCCAGTAGTAGGCAATTAATTAATTATAGATTCAATTATCGACTTTTGGTCTTTTTCATCTATGCACGCTTTTCACTCACGTGTTGTTTAACATTTTTAAAAATTTTTCCTTTCCTAATCTTTCATTCCATTTTTGAATGCTACCTCAAGTTTACTATGATTCAGAAAAGTTTTGTGAAGTTTCTATTCGTAGCTTTATTTACTTATTCATATTTTGTCTCCAAGAAAATCTGATTCAAAATCTCAAGCTTACTCAAATTCATCAAAGACTTCGATTCTTAAAGCACTTTGTTCCATTTTTTCATGCTCATCATTACTTATATTTCTGAGAAATGTATCACTACATTTTCATATGTAAAAGTTAGACAACACTTAATTTCAAAAACTTGAAAAAGAACTTGTCTGTTGCGTAAAATGCTTCAAATGTGCTTGACAGATTCCATTTATATGTTTGTTGTGATTTTGTAAAAGCAGCTGAAATTTGAATCGCAATCAGTTGACCGTGAAAAAATTGGTCTGCATTGTTATTACTGCCATTATGTTATGTAATATCCAGTTAATAAATTTTCGATCATTTTAAAATAGAATTCCTACAGAGTTTCACTTTACTAAAACTACTGCCAAATATCACCTGTGAAATCATTATCACTAGGGGTTTCCTTCAATATTTTTAAATATTTTGCTGAGAAATCAGCACAATTTTCTATAAGCTTATGTTTTCGTGTGCTTGCATCACGCATGCATTATGCAAGCAATTCAGAGGCTGATAGTTCTGCTAGAATAAACAATGCATAAATAATAGTTCTTACTCGTTTATAATTTTATAGAGTAATAACTGTACAGTAAGAACTTTTAACAGTAATAATTGAGAAGTTATAAACCTATGTATATTTGAAATTGAAAATTTTTCTCGTTTAAAGAAAAATCTCTTACAATAAATTTAAAATCGCTAACTTAAATCAGTTATTACTTCATTATAAATTAATCAGTGATAGATGGAGTTCATAATATCGTAGAAGCTAAAAGTTGATTTACATGCTTTAGGATTTGTTGACGAAATACACCTCAAAACTCTGCTTCAAATTAAACTTCTGTTCAGAGATGATGAACATTCATTGGTCGTATCAGTAAATGTGCGGAAGAATTTGGGATAACTGTTGTTGTTGTAACAAATGAAGTTATTGTGTGCACTGCGAGACAGGTGTAAACAATTTCGGGATATCCGTCCATTTAAGAAACTTTTGCAATAAACAAAAGATATACGGGAAGATGCAACAATTGCTCGGATCTATTTATTGATGCTCTAAGACAGGCAAAAGATAAGATTAGGTTGCTTATTGACATTAGAAAAAGTTCAACATTTTCATTTAAAAGTGTTTAAATTCCATTCCGATTTCATCATTTCGACAATAAATTTTCGATGAAGTATTGGTTGGATGCACATTTCCATTGATATTGCTAGTATTGCCATGGGCAAGAGAACTATTATAACTTAGCAAACTCTTTAAAAATGCGGCTCTGAAAAGTATATTCAATTGTATCATAATACCAAGAAGTTTTTTGGAATAACAATTTTATGGCTATAATTAAGTTTATCGGTAGAAAGGGTTCAGTACATCATGAAGTAAGCACAATAAGATCAGATTTTTTAAGGTGGTACTTTCACTGTTACTACAATTCATCAGCGGGGTTATGTAGCCTGAAGTTCTTCTGCCAAATTACTCACTCCTAAATTGCTCATTCAGTTTTAACTTATTATTTCCATCAACTCCGCACCATTTCCCTGAGAAAATTGTTCGTGTAACCCCGCTAGTCCCTATCTGTGAATCGGTCATCATTACCTATCCAGCTCATTTACTGCAGTATTATTTATTCGGTAGATGTGGTCTATTTTCCTTCACATTTGACTAAGTAATAAGTTTAATTTCATTAATCCCTAATTCCTTCCATTTCATTTATTTTGGTTGATAATCGACTCCAACACTTAAATTTTGCAGTATTAATCACTTGGATTGATTGATTCTTATGAGCTATTCCTTTTAGAAATTCGATAATACGAGAAATTTGCTCCATTTGTAGTTCTTTCCTTGAAATAATAGACTGCGATCTTAAATATATGATATTATTGGTTGAAACAGAGCGACTAAAAATTTCTTCAAAATTTCCTTGTCTCCCCGTGCTCTGCGCTTAAATTATCAATAATCACATTATTTTAACTTTGTGCATTCATCTCTCTACTTCCCATTTTAACTTTCTCTGACAACATACCGATAAATTACCTGCGATAAATACTATTATATTTGCTGAAAGCAAATAATCGTGTTTCACTATCTCTTTAATTTATTCCGCGATAGAAAAACGGTACGATCTGCAATCTCTTTTAACAACTGCACTCATATATTCAACCTTACATCAAAAGGTGCAATCTAGTGCTATGGACATTATAAACATCAAATTTCACAATTTAAATTTCTTAAAAATTGCTTTCAACATTTATATGAGCTTTTTTTCCTTCCAAAATTTATCAAAACTTGTTGAGAATAAAATGCAAACATAAAAGCAGAAGCATACAAACAGATATCTCAAACGCTCACAACTATAGCGATAGTTTTCTAAATTGAATTTGCTCTCAGCAAATAAACTTAAAATCTTAATTGCCACAGACAATCATTTTCTTACAGATCTTCAAGTTTCTTCTTATCTGTGGCGTAATGTGACGTGAACATTTCATTTTGGAACTGACCTTTCCCAATGGAAAAGAATCCATTCGTCATTATTACTGTATTTCCGTGATCTTATCACTTGCATCTCCGTCTTTATTACATCATCAGTATCCACAAAAGTCTTCTCAATAAAATTTTTATTAAACTTTTTTTTTTCGAACATAAATGGCGATTAAAAGAAAAACTGACAGTGAAAAAGAACGCTGTTTTAGTGATTTTATAAAAAAGCTGGTCCTGCAAAAAATATGAAGACAACGTCATTTTCAAATTTTTACAATTTTTAATTCGATGAAATCAATCAATATTCTGCTTTGATGAAGAATGCCCGATGCATCGGGGAAGTGGCACAGGTTAGCTCCCATCTCCCGACTGAT
The DNA here is from genome assembly GCA_028564675.1 of Onchocerca lupi. Classification (NCBI taxonomy): domain Eukaryota; kingdom Metazoa; phylum Nematoda; class Chromadorea; order Rhabditida; family Onchocercidae; genus Onchocerca; species Onchocerca lupi. The sequence goes on along the minus strand of JAOVVO010000166.1, from coordinate 31,713 downwards.
CATACCCGCTCTGATAAGCAAATAGAAGAATGAAAAGAGAGAAAAGCACTGGCACTCAGCTGATCTTCGTGTAAACACACTTTAATGCCTTCTCTGTACAGTTCTAAAGAATCCTTCATCTTCTGCTGTTGTCACAGGACTTTCTGTATACATTGTCAACGGTGTCACCTTGAAAATGTGGGCAAAAAAGTGACTTCCGTAGCAATAATAAGAGATTATCGTTGATCCATATCAGTTGATAAGTATTAGACTGATCGAGAATAGCCTGCCAGTGAGCCACAATTATGCAAATTGTGACCTTTAGATTCCTTTTCTTGGACGCTTCACATATTGTTCATAGGCCATAGGCAAACCTAGTGGTCAGCGAATGTCCATTCTCATTGGGTTATTTCGGAAGCTGTGAAAATAGAACGGTAATCGATATTGATAAAGTCAAACTCTGAAGGCAAAGAGTTGGTAATATTTTTTGTTTTGTTGTAAATCAATGCAGTTGTAGTACACACGGCAACACACTTTGCAATTGGTAAATGCAATAACATTCGATAATGAAATGACTCAACTCTTTTTCTCAGTTTTAGTTGTTAAAAACGATGGCGACAACACGACACATTATAAAGTCATTGAGAAGTCTCGGGAAAATCCCGACACGATATTCATCAGACATTGCTTTCGTGCCCAGCCAAGCAGATCCTTCCTTTGGTTTGTTCTTTCGTTTTGCCTTTTTTTTAGTAAATTGATTTCATTAGTTCACGTGCTTGAGAATATTTCGGATGTTTCAGGTAATGAGAAGAAACTTATCCATCGTTTACCTGTAATTCGTTGATTTTAATGCATTTAATTCACTTCTTTCCTGACATTTTCATAAATGTGAAAGTTAAGGTGAAACCAGCAAGATGAACTTATGTCAAGCGATCAATAACGCAATGGACATCGCAATGGAAAGCGATTCGTCGGCATGTCTTTTCGGCGAAGATGTTGCATTCGGTGGCGTTTTTCGATGTAGTGTTGGCTTGCAAAATAAATATGGTCTGTAAATTTCCAGAGTTACTAAATGCAAATTACCTTGTTTTGACTTTTGTTTAATTAATGTAGAACGGTTTAATTTAACTTGAAAATTGAATTCATTCCATACAATTCAGCATGCTTCTGTGCATTTTTCGGTGCCTTAGAAAGTTTTTTATTTAAATATGCGGTTGTTAGCGATATTCAATAAAGCAAAAATAGATCTATTCTGGATCAGTTAAAATTAGAGAGTGCAAAATCCAGAAAGAAATGATACAGGAAATTTAATAATTTAAAGCAGCATTCGTAAGAATCGGAATCTTTGATTTTATTGCTGAGGAAATTTCATTTATGCAGTAATTTTTCATTGAATATTGCTAGGATAATATGATGATTTGTTGTTATTGATGATGAGTTTAATTTTTTCCAATATTTAAGTAGAAAATTATGATATGCAAAGAAAAAAACTCTTAAAAATCCATGTTTAAAAATAATTTGAGATCCTTTCACATGATCCAGATCTAAGATGATTGATTATGTCATGCTATTTTAATTGTTAAAAATATTCATTTCTACAGGTAAAGATCGTGTATTCAATACACCTATTTGCGAGCAAGGAATAGCTGGTTTTGGCATTGGTTTGGCAGTCTGCGGTTCGACCGCTATTGCCGAAATACAATTTGCTGATTACATATTTCCAGCTTTTGATCAGGTAATTTAGTTTGAATTTGCAATTGTATAGATTTAATAAATTGGTAAATATTTAGACTTACAGTAAATTTTCTGTTAGTAAGGACAGATTAATCAAGGTATCGGCAATTCCTCAATTTCATTGGGTAATGCTGATACCTTAATTAATTGGTCTAATTCTGTTAAAATTGAACTTATGTTAATAAGCTTTGCAGACAGCTTATCACTTTACAATATCTCTTCACTTTTGTATTTTCAGATTGTGAATGAAGCGGCCAAATATCGGTATAGAAGCGGAAATTTGTTTAATTGCGGGAAATTAACAATAAGAACAACATGGGGTGCTGTGGGTCATGGTGCTCTTTATCATTCACAAAGCCCTGAAGCTTATTTCACACATACGCCGGGTTTGAAAGTATGGATTGTTTATTGAAAATCTTGCGAATGTATGCGATATCATTTTTCTCATCGCTTTTGGAATTCGCATCCATTTAATTTTTATTTCCCCCTTTTACATTAAACATATCCAAATGCTAAAAAGTATAATTAAGTAGTGCAAACTCCGAAAACTGACAGTGTAAATAATTTAAAAGAAAAAGCGAAACAAGCATTCAAGATTTAACTTTTTCATTCCAATATTCTGTTTCCTGAAACATAAATGTATTAGTTTATATTCCGTTTGTTCTGGAAACTTTCTGGAAGAGAGCATAAGAAGTTATGTTTTAGGTAGTAGTTCCGCGTGGTCCAATTCAAGCAAAAGGTTTACTGTTGTCATGCATTCGAAACGAGGATCCATGTATTTTTTTTGAGCCGAAATTGCTGTATCGTACAGCTGTTGAAGATGTTCCGGTCGGAGACTATGTGATCGAGCTTGAAAAAGCTGAAATTGTCAAAGAAGGTTTGAAATTTTCTTTTTCTTTTTTTTTTTGAGCTTATTATCTTGATAATTATCTTCGATGGCTCATTTCCCGTTCAGTATGTATGAAGTGGTATTTAAGTTCAATTTAAATTAGAAGTATTGACAGTTCATTAAAAATTTCTGGGAGATCTTGAAAATTTAAAGCTATTTTCATTTCATGCAAATCATTATATGTATTTTTATCTCTCTTTTATTTCATGTCTTTCAGTTATAAACAATCAAAGTGATATATGAATCAAGGTACGTGAATTTTTCCTTTTATAGGGAAAGATATAACAGTTGTTAGTTGGGGTACTCAGTTACACGTTGCACTTGATGCTGCGAATCTGGCTGAAAAAGAAATTGGTGTCAATTGTGAAGTGATTGATTTGAGAACTCTGTTGCCTTGGGATGTTGATATGATTGCAAAGGTTTGCTCACTTTTTTATGCTTATGCTCTTTTTCTTATATTAAACACGCTGTTATTGAGAATATGAAATGCAATCACGGGATTTTTTCAAAATAAAAAATGTTATTGTAGGTTTTATAATTTGAATTTATTGTTGAATTTAGAGTGTTAATAAAACTGGTCATCTAATAATAACTCATGAAGCACCCATAACCTCAGGATTTGCAGCCGAAATATCATCGAAAATTCAGGTGAGCTTTTAAATTGTACCAAGTTTGTTGGTAGGATTTACCAGTTTCTGCTTATTTTTTTCTGTTTGAAAAGTTGAAGAATTTAAAGTTCTGGCTTCAAAAGTTTTGGAGATGAGTTCGATTAATAATTAGAAATAATTTTTTCACCAATTGAAAGGCAATTATGCTGAGAATTTTTAAACATATTTCTGTTATGTAAAAGGACTTACGAGACTCAATCCTGGTAATACTGAAATATTCAGGAACGATGTTTCTTGCGTTTGGAGGCTCCAATTAGTCGTGTATGTGGCTGGGATACACCATTTCCGCATATTTTCGAGCCCTTTTATTTACCGACTAAGTGGCGCATAGTAGAAACCATCAAGAAATTAATCGATTTCCAATATTAATTTTTCCTTTATAAATGCTGAAATTGAATATTTTGTTAATTTCAATGATCAACTTGCTGTTGAAACAATCATTTATCCAAAATTAAGGATAAGGAGGCTTCTAAATTGTCCAAATAAATTTAAAATTTAATTTTGAGTTTAAAAACGAAATCCTTTTCAAAATATTTAATTTTTTTTCCTAGCTTTATCATCATATTCCAAAGAATATTTTTATCATATATTCTTGTCATTTTTATCATTTGTAATTTGCTGTTTTTTGTAATTATTAATTTTTTTGGTACCATACTTCTACTCTTTCTATATAACATGCAGTCCTTATTCTTGTTGTTTATTTCTTGAGAATTAAAATTTGAGTTTTTGCATGCTTTTTGCAGAGCAGCTTGAGTATGAGCTTAAGGAAGGACATAGAGTTTGAAGTCTGGAAATTTATCATTAATCAATTCTTCACACTTTCCCTTTTTCAAGAGGTTCGGAAGTTTATTACATTTCTGATAATGCTCTCACTTTGTTCATACCACAGTGATGGTGCAATTAAGATGTGATGAATCTCAACCTCTTTTTTGAAAATAATTATTCTACTTTGTTTATTTTTCTCACTGTTTATTTACTTCATTTGAAGTCTACGGTTACGTGCGTGTTTCAACTTATGTTCATTTTTGAAACACTCTTGAGTCATTTTTGTAATTTTCATTCAAGTTGTTTTTCAAAATTCACCCTGCAAATTTTACAGGTCATCTTTTCTTTCCATATTTATTTCAAAAAAAACTTTTCAGTATCCTTCATTCGTTTTTCTTTTATAGTAGTGAAGATAAGTAGGAACTATATGTTATTACGTTTTATGTTCGAAAGCGTTCTTCCTCAAATTTTATTCCAACTTATTTTCATTCATTTCAGTTTTTTACTTCTTTTAAAATTTAAAAATAATGAGATGAAATGAAATGAGTAGTAATGTAGATTAGTGATGATAATCGCTCATAGTCATCTGTATTCATTTCGATACTAGAGATTTAAACGTACAGATTTAAACATATATCAGCCTAAAACAGATTTAAACAGTATGTCAGAATTGAAACCAGTCTAAACTTCCATTCCCACTCCTTTTAGGATCTTTTCAAGAAAAACGATTCATTATTAGCTTGCTATTCATGAATTGAGGTGCAGTTAGAGAAATATTTTGATTTAATAATTTGCAATAACAGTTTATGATTAAAATACACCAATAAATCTTGCTTTCGTAGTCCTGCAAACTTTTTTGCGCTTCCATCAAAGTTTTATAAAAGATTGCAGACAAGTAGCTTACTTGATCAAGTTTTAATTGTTAAACATATGAAACAGAAATAATTTATACGGAAATTTCAGTCAAGGATTCCACCAGTTTATTTCAAAAAATTTAATTAAGCGATTTAATGAATCGGGCAAAACAGCTTTACAACAGCTTTATATTGTTGTATAATATATTTTATCCCTTAAATGATTTTCCTTCAAATTTTTATAATGGAAAATTGCATTAGAAGAATTCCTTGCGCTTTTTTTAAATTTTAGAATAAAAATAGATGGAAGTTTTTTTGCAGAAAATAAGAAATTGAGATGCCAGAATATAAGTAAAACAAACAATTCTTATGGAGACATGGTTGATGACGCTTATTTACATCATTCATCCATTTGCCAGTCCCCTGCTAGATGTAACCATTAATTCATGGATAAAAGCTCTCATGCAGTGGAACTTTTATATTTATTTCCTTTGCCTGTCAAAAGAGAACACTCTAATGAAGAAGTTCTCTTTTCAATACGTTATTTGTACTAATATTGGTTAACAGAGTATCGGGCTTGAAGTAGCCAAAAGCATTCTATTCTTATCAAATTCTTGAAAAATACACGCAGACATTTTCCAACTTTGCCTGAATATTTTTACACTTGCTTGATACAGGCAATTTTCAATGCGGCAGAAATATAGTTTGAAAAAGTGTGCAAATGTCTTGAGAGCAAAGAGAGCTTTTTAATCTTACTTCCGATAAAAGTGGCTGATAAGCTGCTTCCTGATTCTTCCAATTATGCTTGATTGCTATTTATTATCACCTAATGGCAAGGTTTTCCTGCTCCATTTGTTGACTGCAGATATAGTTGCCTTTTTTTCTTTTTTTCTTTTTATTAGCATGATGTTTTTTAGAGATCATTTGAAGTAAAATCCTTTTGCGCTTTCTATTTTGTATCGAAATATTTCAATAGCACATTCGATTCTCAGATGTACCTGCACACCAAAAACCAGTGTGAATTATGGATTTCAGTCAGACTTCAAATTTAATTATCATAACACCAAATCGTACTGACATGAAAGTCACGCAAAATTGTCTTGAAATTTTGATGTTTAGACTTTTCCCAACTTCTAAATCTACTAATTTCTGTTTCCAGGCTCTTCATTTCATTGTGTTGTTTTACAGAATACTAAATTGCGAACACTTGCAAACTAGCGATGTTACAATTTTTTTATTACAATTTTTCAAATAAAACGGAAATTCCCAAAAAATCTAAACTTTTTTAGAGAAAAAAAGAATATAATTAAAATACTGCTGTTGCAAAATGGTTCCTCAATAAAGCAAATATAGATACAAATTTGATGGGATTAATGAAAAAACTAATTTCATCGCCCTCCTCTCGGATATCTATCTTTCCTGATAATGATATTTGATCGTATCTATAAGCAAGGGCTACCAGTATTCTAAGATTGGAGTCCTAAAACTTTTGATGAGAAAACTAACTTCCTCATATCTCTCTTCAATTTCCCCTTTCAGATAAGTAATAACCTTCTCAAAAATTCTTGACTATATAAACATCTAATCAGCCCATTTTATTCGATCAGTTGTTTATGCATTGTTCGCAGATCAGTGAACTTAAAAACTACCTAAACAGAGCTACTGGAAGGACTGGGTATAATTTCTTTGTTGTTGAAAAAGACATATAACTACATACGCGTAAGATTTTTCTCATCATGTAATAGTATAATTAAACATCCAAACAAATAACTAAACATTTAATATTTGTAAAGAAAGATCCAAACATGAAATATTCACTTCAAGAATTTCTCCGTCTTGAATACAATTTACATTTCAAATGAAATCATGTATAACATTGGTGATAATCAGTCGTTAAGCGCAAAGAAATGAAATAAATTAGAAAACACATATAAATGACAATGACAGATTCGCTTGCATTTATACTATCCGAGGCGGTAATGATGATAAAACTTTAAAAATAAGGAAAGTTCAAGAGAAAGTGTTTCTAATTTGACAACGCAGGAACTATACTATTCATATTTCACGAAATATGTAGGATTTTTCGGAAAGGTAAGCAACAGAAGATTCAAGTTTAAGTTACTTAGATAATAATACTGTATAAATAATAGAATAGAAAGAAGGAAAAGAATGGATGAAAAAATTAATGTCCAGTTTTTATCGAATCCTCGTTAAGCAAATAGCAAAAAAAGCCAAATCGACCAATGCTCATATACAGATTAATTATCAGAAAGAATCAGTGTACATACATAAATTGACGATTTATTGAAAATTGGAGAAAACGAAAGAATACTAATTTCCAGAAGCACTGGCAACTTTTCACAACGGATGTCTCCGATAACGTGAAAAGCTGTTGAAGAAACAAGCCTTTGCTTGGAACAGCTGACAAATGACATCTGCCCGAATGGGAAGTAGGCACTTAAAAGCCATGGATAGCAAAGGCAACCAGTTTCCTTAAGGATACATGATAAACAAGAAACAATTACAAGAGCAGAATACCGGCACAGCGTTAGAAAAATTAAAAGTTTGAGAATGAAAAAAAGTTCAGAATCGAATCCAGAAGACAGAACATAACATAAGAGCAAAGAATGAAAAAACAGAACAAACTACTTATTAGTAATGATAGGCACGAAGTTAAAATGTTACAAAGTAATTGACAATTCATTTGGTAGAGATTACGAGAGAAATATATTGCGCGTGTTATCGATGTATTTCTAATTCATGCTTTAATTTGGCTTAATTACAAAAGGAGAGGAAGAGATAAACAAAGCTGATGGATATATAAAAGAAAAATAAGAGCAGAAAATATCATAATTAAGGCCATTCTTGTCAAGTAATCGCTGTGCTACAAATATTTTACAATGGAAATATTGTTTTAACTTATTCGAAACTTTTGAAATATCTTTCTTGGGAATGAAATTTAAAACTAAAGTTCAAAGTTTACTTTCTCAAGTTTTAATCACTTTGAATTTCGTAAGAATATGTAGTAGTTTGATGGGCTGCTCATGATAGAGAGCATGAGTTCAAATTTCTTCTGGTTTCAATTATTTTATCAGTTCACTTCTGCTAAAGCTAACATTTGGTCGAAAAGCCATGCTATTTTACAGTTTATAAAGACCTAATTTGGGAATGATATGGGAAAATGTAGAAAGTTTTCAATTCAATCAAGAAAACTGTTCCATTCCATCATACGGTAAACTAAGTAAGAAGAACGGATCTGAAAGGAAGATCTGACATAAAGAAGAACATACATTTTTTACATAATTAAATCAATTCTCGAAAAAGTAGAACTTTCAAGTGGGAAAAATTTTGGGCTGCAAATAGAAAAATATGAGACAACACTGTTCGAAAAAAAAAATAAAGCTAGTTGCAATTTTGCTTCTTTATAAAAACTTTAATATATAAATATATACATCAAAACATGCTCTAATGAAATTCGAAAAATACAGGTGGAAAAGATGAAACTGCAACATGACCGTAAAGAAAGTGATTTAGTTTGAAATCGGTGACTGTGATCCTGAATGAAATTTTGTTTAGCTCCCACTTTATCGATAACTGAATAAAGTTATTCGAAAATGCTTTCATAAAAAACAATCTTTCAGTCAAAAAACGAAAAATAAAGTTACATAAATACATTACATTTCATTATGGCAAACAAACTTGTATTTCAGGACGCGGTCGTTCCTTTGTTTCGGTTGATTTCTACACAACCGGTATCCAGTAGGAAGCATTTGGTGGTAAGTAAAGTAATGTCTGACGAGGTGTATGTCCACAGAAACCACCAATACAGCTCTGTTGATAATACATGTTGACGGATAACTGATAAGCCAACCTATCAACCATTGATAATGTCTGTCGTCGCTCATGTGACATTAAGCAAACCGTGCTCTCACTGATTACTCGATATAACAATAGCAGATAATCATATTTATCCTGAAATACAAATTTTGAGTTTAGATTAAGATTTAAATTTAACTGCAATTAATCCAGTATCTAAAGAGGTTGCCCGAAAGACAATTTAATGCTCAATTTCTAAATTTTTATTTTTCATCTTTCTGTAACAAAATCTAACTCACTTAATGAAGAAATTTTTTCTTTATATATGACTTCTCATGCATATTCGTTATGAAGCTGTTTTAAACAAGATCTGGTGGAAATAATAATTTCTTAAGAGAAATAAGAAATAATTTGAAGAAAGAGATGTTTAGAACATCACTATGGGATTTAATAAATCAAAACGTCAAAATACGAAAGATATAAATTTATAACTGATAAAAAATATCGAAGCCTATTTTTTTAAATAAATAGTTAGAAAAACAGTAACCTGATCTTCATTACCAAAATGATTGTCAAGATAGGCGCGCAGCTTAATCTCCTGACTATTGACTTCTGGAAAATCAATAAAAAAACGCGAACACATATATCGCTCGAGCTGGCGGCATTTATTTGGTCTAGCTGCTTTATAACCACGAGTAAGCAAATGACAATACTTTAACAGTCCTCCACCACGGATCTCCTCAGGCCTTCGTGTATCAATCAATCGTTCGTTCAGATGTTGCAGCGCCTAAAAAGAAAAAAAGCCTCTTTAAAAAAGTAAGCCACTGACATTATACGACAAGCTACCTAAGTGAACATTTCTTTGTCAAATTTCATGCTCATAACTTGGCTTCCGCTGTCTCGTATCTCGAATGGAGCACCATTTCATGGTAATATAGCAAAGAGCACGTTTAATAACTAATCTCTTTTTATGAAAAGTTATTTCAGTAGTAAGATCTAAACATTTTATTTGTATGCGGGAGCTTCGTTCTTAATTAGACTAAGAAAAGAATTCTTGACAAGAGGACAGCATTTGTTCTTTTTTCCTTTTATCATACTTTTCAATTACCCCTCTTATTCGCATCCTTCCATGCAAAAAATTTTTTGAAAATCACTTAACTGAATTAATATATCAATTTCTTGTACTTTTTTAAACAGGATTAAAATATGAAAAGGTGCAAAAATTTCTAGCAGTACTGTAAAACTTAGGATACTCAAAACGAGAGATGATGGAACATTTCCTCGAGATAATAATAATTGGCATTTTTGCACAGTTCTTGATTTATTTATTTGTTTTTCTTTCTAGAGAAGTACTTTTTATGATAAAAGATTAAATTAAATTAAATTAAATATCACTAATAGTAATATCCAGTCCATTGTTTATCATGCTAGCATCATGTGAAAAGTCTTTTTCTCGACATATCTTTTCGAAATAGGAAAACAATCAATAATTCTCAATGGTATCATGAAAAATGGTTCTAATAATTATGTATATTGTAAAGATAACAAAATGTTAGAGAAGATAAGCAGCCCCCATAATAAAAGAAAGGAGAAACCTTGTTAATGTCACCAAACATGCTTTCAGCGGTGATGATTGGTTTCGGATGATCAGGTCGGTCCAATAAAACATCCAATGTAATCTGGAAACTGTCAACACTAAATTCGAACTGACGCCGCATTCTGTCTACGAATTTCAACTCGATGCATCGTCCGAAATCATTATGAAGCGAGAACAGTGACCAACGATCACCATCCGATACTTTAACCATTTTTCGGATATAAATATCCTTCAACGTGTTGGCTGATATCTTATCCTTATTAGTCGATTCTGGCATTAATTGTACCATAGCATCAAAAACAGCCGATCTTACCTAAAATTATTTATCCTCATCCTGATTTGTCAATTTTTCTAACTTTACCCTCGGATAATGTTTAAACGAAAAAAAATGTCTATGGGTAAGTTTCAATTCTTTTCATTACAGCCTTTAATATAGTGAGAGTGTAGCTGTCTAAATAGCAACAATCAAGAGGTAAAGAATATCAAGTTTCAAATAGCCTACGTAAATCGCAAAAATCTATTTGATGACAATTATGATATCAGTCATGATAGTTTACATGCAAATAATTCTTTTGGTAAAACTATTCCATTTCAAGTTTGATCATGTAATTTTTGAGCCAAGGAAGAAAAGAGATTAGAACTGACGCTCTCAAAGCTTTGTTCGCTTTCGAAACTCATTGGGAAAATCAAATCGAGATCTGAATATGCGAATTCTTCTGTTGCAACGACATATGATGCAGCACCACCATTCATTTTTACATTTTTTGGACCAATACCTGCTGCACGAAGGCTATCACGTACACAGACGATCAAATCATGCAGACGTACGCTAAGTGTCGGAAAATTGCCTCGTCCGTGAATTTCTACCTGTTCATTGAGCACTGAGCGCAATCGTTCCACCTAAAAATAAACTTGATATCTTTACATGACAAACATCATTACCAGCATATTTTTCAATATTTATGTGACTGAAGAAGTCAAACAATTGAAAATTCAAAAATCGTAAAATTACAGATGGACAGTCATTAAAAAATTTATTATAAAGGAAATTAAAATTTCCAAAGGATGGGATATAAAGAAATTACGGGAGTCACAGCAGAAAATAATTTTTAGTCATGCAAAAGAAAGATATCATATTTCATAAACAATTTCAGGCAACCGAGTTAAAGTTGACATTTAAATTTCTTAATGAGAAAATTAATCTTGCCTAAAACCAAATGATATTTGTATGAAAGTTTTGAATTTTGTTATAGCGTTCTTCAAAAAAATCGCAATTTTAAGTTATCCTTGCAAAATCAATTCGTAAAATCTACAAGATGAATTAAGAAAGGGCCGTAAAATGTGGAGAAAGAAAGAGGAAGATGAAGAGAACACGAAAAAGAGAGAAAAAAGAAAAATGCATTACTTGTGTCGGATTAAGTTCTGTTGTGCTTGATAACGAATAAATCTGAGAGCTACATTCCGAGGTCATTTTCGAGACAGCCAAATTTGACGATAGATTATGCTGAAATGCATTTAAAATATGGTTAAAAGAATAATAAAATAGATTTTCTGAGACGCATACTTTAATCTACTAAAGAACAAAATAAAAAATATTAAAATATATATAACATTTAAACAAAAAAACAAAAAATATAGAATTTTCGTCTTTTATTAGGTACGAATGGAAATTCCATGCCAAAGATGAGAACTTCGCATTTATACTTGTCTTGGATTTTGAGTCGGAAATGGGATAATCAATTTTGATTTTAAATTGTAAATGGATTTTCTCAAAATGCAAAGATTTGAAAATATCAACAGTTATAAACAGCCGTTCAATCAAAATATATCGGATTGATAATGACTACATAAAGAATATCGTACAACTGGAAGTAATAAAGATAATTAAGATAAAGAATAGTATGCAAACAAATATGATAAGTATTTCTGTTTCAATGCAGATTCATTCTGAAACAGGGATGATGCAACAAGAAGAGAATTTAGTTGTGATGGGAAGAATTAATAAAACAATCACTGTATTATCACTTATTTGCAAATTTACTTTCGGCAAATAGTGACTTGCAATATTAATTTCTTCCATTTCTTTTAAATGAATAATTTTGTGATAAATATTTCAATTCATATAGAACTTCGCGATCGGAATTCAAATTTTAAATAGAAAACAAAAAGATCTCAATGAAATTTAGTGAGCGTAATGATTGCAATATGATAACAAGAAGAATTATTACATACAATGTGGAACAATGCATAATAAGTGATAAGAAAGCATTGTAGCACTATTAATCTTTGCTTTTCGCTAGTTTTCGATGATGGCGGAATAATCTTTGTCCGAACTGTAGTCACAGCTGGATCCATTTATTTCAAATTTGTTTCGCAGCTGTGAAATTATTGTATTTCTAGTCGATTTAAAAGCCGTTTATTCAACTGGAAGTTAGCTGATCAATAGAAGATGCGATTTCTTCAAAAGCTTATTTGCAACTTCAGCGATGCAAGTCGCATTCTCGACAAAGAAGAGAGAGAAAGATTCTGTAAATGTGATGGCATTAGAATAATGTAAATAATGATGACAACAGCCGATAGCATGATGAGATGAAATGTGAAGTGATGTGATGTGATGAAGGTTGGCTTCAAGATTGATTTATGTCGGAGGCGGTGACAACTATGCTAGGCCCACCTCTTTCCTTGGCTCTATAAGCCGGAAACTGACAAGCTAAGCACCGCAATGGACAGCACTGCGAATGACAGTATGTTTACAATTTCATTTTTCATGAAAACGATCATCTGCACCTGTTTTTATTGTCATGAAAATTCATTATTCTAATCAGATAACTTGGAATGACATAAATAGCCTTGGCTGCAGAGAAGAAGTGGACAAGATGACCTCTCAGTCCCAGACCCGTCAGGTTAAAATTCATATAGGAAAAGTATCGGCAAAAAGAGAAGTTCTACTGAAAATCTCGATGGATCAGTCCGAGGCATCAGATGGAGAGAGAATGCAAACGATATACATTGACTATATCCTTCTTTTGGTTCGCTTAACTTCCTTTCCTCTCCTCCCCTTGTGCGATCTCTCTTTACTCTTCCTTTTTCTCCGTTTTTTCCTCTCTTTCTCTCTGCTAAAATAAGCAGATTACCGATTCCTTAAATCCGGTAATAATCCGGATAATAAAATACCGGAAGGGCTTATATGCACCATTAACTTTAATAGAAATTTCATTTTTTATTAAAATTTTTGCATAAAAACAATATACTCAATGTAATGTTGCTTCATAAATTTGCAAACTGCAAACAGCAAATATTCTTAAAATTGCGCATTTTAATAAAAGGAATGAAATTTTGCTAAAAGATATCATTTTTAATTCATATAAATTAAATCCAATTTCAAATAAGATAAAATTTGAAGTTAAATTTTACTTGAATTAGTTGAATTTATGTGAATTAAATTAAAGTTGTTTCAAAAATTATATAATTATCTATGAGAGCTTCACGTCTATTACTGCTGTGGACATAAATGCACTAATGAGAAATGCATATCACTAAAAATAAGGAAAAAAATGCAAACAGTTAAGGGAAATGAGTTTATAAAAAAATGAAATATCTTGTCCATTTCGTTCCTAACATTTTTAATCGTGACAAAGTTCGACAAATGTACCTCATATGTTTCCAAGTATAAAAAATATCAAAATATGTCTTTTCCAGTACAAAGTTCACAAAGTTTGGTAAATGAACCTCACAGAGAAGAGATGCAGTTCTAGGAGAGGAAAGCAGAATTCATTCCTAAAGTGTTTTCATTCTTATTAGCACAATTGTCCATAAAAAACTGAAACTTCCTGAAGTTCTATCCAACTTTAATTAAAGTTTCTTTGTGATGGTGTTGATTTCAACAAACTAAGAGCTGAAGTCAACACTCATAACTACGAAACTAATAAACTTCGAGGCATGTGTGCTCTATTCTAGACTCATGTCATCAAATCGAAATATTTTTTATCGCAAAAAGTTTTGACGTCAACAATAAAAGAAATTGTCACATCATTTAACCTATTTATAGAAGCATATTTTCAGATATTAATGAGATGAGAGTGAGTGAGTTGATCCTAGCAACCTGAGCATATTTACAAGTTTGAGCCTAGAGCCTAACCATTTCCATCCATTTCATTCGAATTCATGCACGATTCATGCGCAACAGAGCACATTCGCCTACGCAGGGCCTTTTTATTCAAAGGGTCGACCGCTCTGCTCTTTGCATCGAAAAGAGAATAACAACTTTGTCCCCAAGGCTCACCACCTCATCATATATTGCTGCCCCATGGCTTGTCACGTTTAACTCTCGAAGCTTTCTCGAAAATGACATCATTACTTGTCGTCCACTACACCCACTCATTCTCTCTCTCTCTCTTTTCGCTAATTTATTGAATATTTCTTTTTCCATTTCAAGAATGAAAAAATTTTCTGCCCAATTACTTTAAATTTCGAGTGTTGAAAAAAGAGATCCACCAAAGTTTGCAAAGTTTTAGCAGCAATTTTTCCTCTTTTTCTTTTTCTCTCTCTCCTCTTCCTCTCTCTGCGACATATACATTTATCAAGTTGGAATAAAAAAAGAATGAAACAAAACGAGTATTCGAGAAGTTGTTTTATTTTGAATCTCTTTCTGTTCAATAGTCTACAAAGTGATTGTCATCATTCATAAAATGCTTCACAAAACATCACTGATGGCGTCATCAAAATTTGTCATCAGCAAAAATGTTGAGATTATCATCTCACTGATATTGCTTACACATTCCTATCTTAGTCGACGATAAGCATTATTTTGAATTATCCTAATGATTAAATGATTAGCTAAAAGATATGCTAGAAGCATATGAAATGAAGTTTGATCTCTCGACATTTTTAACTGACTCCATTTGCTATAATTACATCCAACAATCTAAAGCTGTTGCTGAAAAATAATTGTTGAATAAGTGAAACAGAAATTGTAAACAGAAATTTTGCTTCCAGAAAGCGTTACATCCATACATCTAACCTTTTTTCCTTTTACTTCCTTTACAATTAATTAGGATTTATTTAACAATGATGGAAACTTGTCTTCACTAGCCAGTTACGAAAGGATAAATGAGCATGCATTTAAAAAAATGTTTATGCAAATTGAATTATAAGCATTGAAGATGGAGAAAAAATATAGAAAAAAAAAGATGTGTTGAGCAGTATTCATTTATAAGAATCATTTTATATGCATGCAATTAAGTACCTGGAAAATGGAATCAGTAACTGATAACAACACCAGTACTTGATAAAATTATATGAATGATTGTGAACAGAGACAATTTTTTTATTTAAACGAAATAAATCAAAACTGAAATAATAATATTTTATACGTCAGAAAGGGTCAGGAAGTTGAATTTTTAAAAGTAATCCAGTTTTGTTCTTATCAGAAGCATTTTATATCTAGGGGCATATATATTATCAATTGTCACTTTTATATTTGCTGTGATTCTTATCATCATCGTTATCACCATTGTGATATGCATCTTTAGCGCTGCTGATAGAGATGATGAGAATGAAATAATGAGAAAATAGTAAATTTTCAGTTTCTTCATTCATGCAAAAAATGATATAGTAAAATAAGGAAATCATTTAGCATGAAGATAATTCCACTACTTTGTTCTTCAAATGATCGTTCTAAAAGTTTGAAAAAGAAATTATGCCGTAAGATATACTGTAATACAATATTCATCAAAATGATCGTGGGAAAGAACAATCAATAATTATTTTTGAGCAAGATTGAAGCTGGCAAAACTGCAGAAGAACTGAGCAATATAAGCCAGGTATAGTGCCAACAATGAAGCCAGTAAAGAGAATTTCTTGTCTGGAGATGTTTAAACGTGAAAATTGAAAACCAACTGCTATGTTAGACTTTCGGCAACAGCAAAGGTCGAACTGACAAACAACCTCTATAATACGATGCTATCTCCAGCTCTTAATCAGAAGAATTTCGCCTCGAGAAAATCGAATCTGAACAT
This sequence comes from Onchocerca lupi, assembly GCA_028564675.1. Lineage (NCBI taxonomy): Eukaryota > Metazoa > Nematoda > Chromadorea > Rhabditida > Onchocercidae > Onchocerca > Onchocerca lupi. The sequence goes on along the minus strand of JAOVVO010000166.1, from coordinate 15,394 downwards.
TTATTTCATTGCAGTGGAAAATTGACAATGGTAGGATAAGACTGCATATCAGAAGCTTAAAGCAGTCCTGCTTGACTAATCTAACTCAGTACCGTAATTATTTGATTATTTAGGAGATTCGGCGATTTCAACTTCATCTCAAATTCTAGTAATTTAATATAAACTCTTAAAATTGAAACATAGAGCAGTACGTACATCTTATATAGAAGCACACCTATGTTTTATTATTTTATAATAAATGCCGAAAAAACTGAATTATATGAGTGTGTATATTATAGCCGAGAATGTTTCTTATCAGAGAGCAATTTTGGCCATGAAAACTTGACATCCAAAAAAAGAGGTCTGACCTTTTACCTCTTATCTTAAGTTCTTCTTGCTCCAAATTCTATTGTACTTTTTTATCTTAATAGTTTGCAAAAAAAATTTGCGGTCCATTGGACAAACAATAATTACAATTTATTTTTTTTTAATGCCTGATCGATTTCCATAACAACATAGCCCAGTAATTATTAATAAAAACTGCTTGTGGCAGCTGAGGTAAAAGAATATTTCATTATTAAATCAATAAATATCTATGCAGAGAGCACAGATTAATACTATATTTTGTTACTAGGCAAACTATATGAAATAATTAATTTGTCAGAATATTGTTCGTAAACAATAAGAAAATGACACCTTCTCATAAATGGATCTCTGGAAGTTAACTTTCTCTTCACAAACTTCTTTCCAATAAATTTTAGAAATTTATTCTTAGTCAATGCTATTGAAAGAATAAAGAATTCCAAATGCATTTCGGATCATTTGCCATTTCACTGATTTCAGCGAAAAGATTTAAAACTCATAGAATGTCTTTCGGATTGAACCTGTCGAAAAATTGAACAGGTTATACGACAAAGAGAAACGAATACTTCGAGGACTATTAATAAGAATGCTTATAATACGAATATTCGTGAAATAATTGGCCGAAAATAAAACTTTTTTGTTTTTTGAAATATTTAGAAGAGAAACTTATTATTCTCATTTCTCTGATAATGAAACTCATTTAATTGCTATGCAAAATGAATAATACTTATAACGTATGAGCAAATGTGCAAACAGGTAAATAGGAAATTAAATATGAATAAAGTTGAGCAACAAATGATTTTATAAGAAAATAAAAGTTAGAAAGCGATGTAATTATTTTGCTACTATGGCTGCAGAAGGCAGGGATTGTATGCAATTTAGATTAAAAAGGCAAAGCGAAATGAAACTTATTTCCAACTCCCGAGGGATTGCTCGGAGAAATTCGAGAAATATTTGATATTTACGAATGAAATAGCGTAGGCATAGAAAATTAGAGCCGCGTACAAAGGGTAGCAGCAGAGTTAACTAAATTTTTGAAAAAATAAAGTTGCAACAAGCATGAATATTCACAAATAGAAGATATGGGAAATTTTGACTCTAACAGTGTTATGAAGTGCTATCAATTTAGCAATAATAATTTCTGAATAAAAAAGAAAGCTAAGAAAAGGAGCAACCACTTCAATTTAACATTTACTTTTAATTTCAACAAAGATTTGATAAATTCAAGTCCAAATAGTGGATTAAATAATTCTCTTAATTCAAGATATAATTTGAACTGTGGAAGATAAAGGATCGAAGTACACTTTATGAATTATGACACGAGCGACTATTCATCTCTGATAAATGAATTCAAATGAATTTTATTAAATCCTGAAATCTAACTGCTAGTTCATGAATTTATTATCACTCCAAAATTCAACAAAAAATCTGATGATAGGAAGAAGTTGAAAAGAAATGCAATAATTATATAGTACTACAGAGAGATGGAGTGGTAAATAATTGTAATAATAGAAAACGAGGAATAATTCTAAATTTGTTGACAAATTTAAGATATCACTTTCTTTCTTCCATTCTTTCTTAACAATACTTTCAAATTTTCAGAAAGATTTCATTGAGAAAAGTATCGCTCAACTGAATGTCAAATAATCAGTGAGCAGAAGCCCTGAGGGTATTTTAATGACAATGTCGTTGTACTCAATCATCATACTGATAATATATTATGATATACTGATAATCATCAAAGACCATCTAAACAATGCATCCGCCAGGAAAAACATGAATCTCTCCAGTGAAGGCAAACATGAGAAAGGCGCTCCTTTCAGCAAATGCCTTCAGAATGCTTATCGATAAGAAGTCTGAGATTCTAAGGCCTTTTTTCCCACTTATCGATAAGAAGTCTGAGATTCTAAGGCCTTTTTTCCCACCTCACCTCATAGGTATGTATTCTTGACTGTCCCATCTATCTAGATGCATTGATCGCAAGAATGATATTTCTTAGCAGAACGAAGGAAGAATTAATTGACTTTAACTGTTTCCAAAAAAAACAATTCTATCGCACTATGTTTCATTAATAGAAAATCTCGGAGTTATGGCTGAAGCAAAGGTCTGATCTAAAAATAAGTCATCAAATCGAAAGTTCAGAATGGTAAATAACTTATAATGGGAGGCAATAGCTTCTGAACAAATACTATGGACAGTTTTCATAGGAATTTTTGAAAAAGTTTAAATATTTTCAGGTGTTATAACAATAAAATGGCATTTTATTTGTTTTTCAAACAGACTACTCATTTTTTGTCGCTAACGATCAAAGACTAGCAAGCAACTAGTGGAATGAAAACCTCTAAAAAGTTGAATGTTAGGGGAGAATTGATCTTTGCATCGTTGAAAATCAGACTATTCCTGATTAATATGCTTTGAAAAGAGAATTATCACTATTATTGCTTGCAGGGTAATACCTGTAACGTGATTATGATTCTATTTGGAATTTTGATTTCTCTGGGTTTTTCGTTTATGTACGATTTTTGCATATCAATTAATATGCATATTAATTACTCAATAGACTATTGCATATTCCTTTCATTCTATTAATATTTACAAATTGATTCAGTGCTCAATTTCAATCTCAACTCGAAATATTTGGTTAAGATAGTCGAACGAATATATTATGAAAAATGTAAGTGAAACTACTCTTACTGTTGATGGCAATGGAATAACAAGTTCATTGCAGCAAACGAAATTTCGGTCGGATGATTCTATTTAATTATTTCATAAAGCATCAAACGGTGCCAAAAGGCAAAAAGGTTTATCAAAAACCAAACGGAGTAGAAACCTGTTGCACAGCATCAGGAACTGATTCATTTCAATCATCTCAATATCTATCTCTTCAGTCTTTCTAAGCTTGATGGGACTTAAGTTTATTTATTTTTTTATGTTGGAAGAAAAGACAAGTCATCGCAAATTTTCAACAATAAATAAAATAATTAAAAAATTTATTGGAATCAAGCAAAAAAAAAAAAAAAAAACACTGAAAAAACTACCATATGCACCCGAAAATAACAACTGTATAGGAAAAAAAGTGATATAAAAAATACTCCAGCGGGTAATTTCTTGTAATTTTGGATGAATTGAAATCAAAAAGAATAGCTATTTTAGATTAATTTGTTGGCCAATACAATAATAATCTACGAGAATAGGCAGAAAAGAATGAAGTGAATTCGAAAAAAAAAATACAGATAAAAAAGTCGGAACAAAACTTTGCGAATTTTGATTTAAATGAAGAAATGAGCAGTCTGCAACAAGTTTTGCACGTAGCACACAGGTATTTATATAGCTCAGTTATTTTTTTTAAATCCCGAAGTTTTCAAAACTAAATGAGATGGATATGTTTACCTGGAAGGTGCATAACAATCGCACTTTCAAATAATCACAGATGCAAAACAAAACATGTCAATGCTTTTTGCTCGAAAACAAGCGCTCGAACTAAAAATAGTATCAAATTATTGCTTTCATATCTAATCAGCTTCATCAACTAAAGATTAACGCAGAATCAGCCTTATCAATTAAAGACTAACGAACAAAATCCATTGATTTCTAAGCAAGCTTATTTTCTGATCATCATAACTGTTCTAAAATTTATCTGAAATGATTGCAGTTTAAACAGAACATGAAGGACGACATTCTTATAAGACACTGCTCTCAACAGCTGTTTTCAGGATAATTTTTGTTAAGACAAAATAACTCGATTTAAAAGACAAAGAGAAAAAGTAATTTGTTATTACTTTTAGGTTTCTCATAAAATAGCAGAGATATCAAACTTTTTACTGCAAAATTAATTAGTAAACCTAGTACAGTAAGCCTATTCGAATTATTTCATCGAAAAAAATTGAATTTTTAACGAAACTTAAATTAATTCAATGACATTTTAATAAGAATCCAGAAACGAAATTTCAACGAATGAATAGTTCTTCATAAATTTAAAAATATAACAACAGATGGGGAAAACCGAAATTGGTTTACACAATATATGAATATTCAAATTGTTCAGTTTAGAAAATAAAAATAGATTGCTAAGTGAAATAAAGTACAATCCTTTATAATATGCAACAAATTTCATGAACTGAACCCGAGTAATTGTTTAAGTTTTTTTTTTTAGTTCAAAAACAAAAATTCTTTTTTTACCTTAAGAAGAAAAAATTTGAAACGTAAACTTTAATAAATTCAATAAATAATTTCGTTTATAATTATAAAATTCAGCTTAACATATAAAAATGAGAAAAAATCAAAATTTTTGGGATAAAATGACTGATAGGGAAATTATTTTATTTCTAAATCTGTCGTTATTAATAAAATGGGAATGTGCACTTTTTAACTTAAATAATCAAAGTTAAACTTAAGGAACAATTTTGATGGTTAGGATCAGACTTTTTTAAAAAACGGCAATTCCTACAAAGTTTGGAAAAGATTATTGCAGATATGATATTTTCCTGAATAGAAAGTAAACACGCATTTCGAGCAGTTGAGAACTAGGAATTTTGACAATTATAATTGAACTGTGAATCAATTTTTATTTATAATTTGTAATTTTGATCAATATTTTACAATTTAGGTCTTTTACAACTTAAGTCCTTCTAAACTTCGACAAATAAACCTAACAGTAGTAATGGGGCAATTACGATCAAATTTTTCTCTTTTATTAAAGTACGTGAAAAAAAAAATTGCATCTTATCCTTTCTCATGTCATTAATCAATTCAATTTTAGAGTAAATTCCAATTTGTTCAGCAAAATAATCTATTTATTTTAATAAATCAACGTTCCGTAACGAAACTCTGAATACATTGCTTCGTCTAAGACAAAGAAATTTCCAAAATTAAAGTCAGTTAGAAATTTTGATAAAATTCCAGAAATTTCTGATAAAAAAATTGTTGAGCATAGAAATTACAACTAGAATTGCGGGAAGCAGTGATGACCAAACGTTAGTCAACTACAGTAATGCCGATTTTTTTATTATATAAGGGGGAAGAAAAATGTCTTTCATTTATTTCAATCAATAAGGTGAATGAATAATTATTTGAATGACATAAAAATGCTAGATAAATTGGCATGTGCAATTCTGTTTTATGAGAGATGAAGAAAGACAATTCGTTTGAGTGATAAATAGAAGCAGTGGCCATTGATGGTTGTTTTTCAGCTGAGTCTTCGAATGTGCCACTGCAATTTTCACTGTATAAAAACGAAATTTAATTAAGAGGAATGTCGAAGAATGAAAATACTGGATAACAACAATGTGAATGAATGAGTGAAGGCAGGAAGGAAGAAAGGCGAAATAACAACAACTGATCTGATGTGAAGCAAATGTTTTGCAGTGCTGTGACAGTGCTAATTTGTTATAATTAGAATGAGAGGAACACACACACACACACACACAAATTCATTCTCGATTTTCGAGAGTGAATGTGTGTGCCTTTGATTCTTCGCTAACGATCGGTTGGTCGAAGGCTCAGAAGTAATCAACAAGCTTGAAATAATATATTCTGTAGAGCCTAGCAAATGCGAAGGTCAGAAAATGTCAATAGAGAGGACGCAGCATTTCTCCTCATCCGGTCTTCTTCATCTATCAAAAAGGAAGGCATATGTTCCAGAACTGAAGAAAATAAAAGTTAGGTTAAAATGTTTTAATGAATAAATTACGAGCGCCTGCTTCATTGATCAAATCTGGCCAGCTCGATGATCTGTTAATAAAAACGAAATTTTCATTCTATGGAAAGAATCAAAGAGCAGAAAAATAAATTAATTTTTATCTCCAATAAACGGGCACATTCACGATAACGACAAACGAATTATCTTGAGTACTTCAGACAGCAAATTTTTTAGTCAGAAAAACTGTTTATCAGTCAATTTGTTCATTTAATGATAAGTCGTTATCTGTTTAATCATTTTAATAATTTTTGATCATTAACATACTTTAATAATAATAATAATACGAGATCATTAGAATCATCATTATGAATTCAAGTAAATTAAAATGAATCAGTTAAAAGACTTTTGCGAAATGAGAAAGGACAACAATTGCTTTCTTGGATTATACATTTTGCTTATTTTCTTTGAATGAATTATTTGCATAAAATATGAATGCTTGGATTAATAATTAATTAAATTCATATAAATCATTCTTCTCAAAAGAATGTATTAGGTTTCCTATGGAAAGAATGAGTGAATTAACGCAAATCACTCATTTGTTTCACTTTAAACTTGTTTCACTATTTCCTCGAAATAGTGAAGTTAATTGAATCGAATTTCAACTCGGATATAACTTTTTTAAGTGTAATTATTGCCTCCGAAATGCAAACAATAATTGCTAGAATTTTTCAATGATAAGTGCAGCAATTATAAAAGATAGCAAACTGATTAGAATCTCTCCAACGATCAGATACAATGCATTTTTCTTTCTTTCTCTCTTCCCCTCTTTCTCTCTCTCTCTCTCTCAAAAGAGGCCTGTAATGCCAACATTTAACTTTCATCGTTGAATAATTTCATCTGACTAGTTCTATCGAGTAACAAGATCTCATGAACTTGCTTGAAGTTCCATGCCATGCTATGCCTTACCGTATCTTATCAGTTCCACATCTTGATGAGGCAGTCGTGCTGCATTTTCCGGGAATCTTCGTAGTTCAGTATTTAACAAAAATCCAATCGAATAAAGTTAAGAATTAAATCAATAAGCAAAAATGATATGAATTAGGGAAATAGAAAGTAGAACAGAGAAGGTAATTACAGGGAAAGTTGAGTTTACGTTCTCACGTTTCCGGTGAATGATTTCAATGGAACTTGCGATTGACTCTACTATTTCATCAGTACACTTAGCTTTAGTATTAATACATTCGTTATAAATATAGAAACAAACAAAGGAAAAGACAGAAGTTCGACGGAAGTTTTGTTCAAAAATATGCAAAACAAAAAATGAAATAATTTAAGAAAAAAATTCGTTTTTTTAATAAAAAGAAAGAAAAGAATGAAAGATCTTTCACACATTTGTTCGCTTATTGATTTATTTAAGCTATGTTTAATCATTAAATATTCAAAACATCAACGAATCTGTATTTGCGATAAAAACAAAGTTCATGAAAATTATGCTAGCAGCTATCACTTCCAGAATTTCAAATCAACCATCGAAAAAAAAAAGCTGGTTCTTCAACAGGATTTGACGAATTTTTAATCATCCGTCAGATAAACTTCTAAAATGACTAGTTTACATTCTAGTTCTCTCTCGTACAAAACAAGATCGTGGAATGTAATTAATACTGGCACCTCACTGCACGGTATTTAATGCTCACTGGAGCAATGTATTAGAAAAGCTAATTTCTGAATAAAACTTTCCTGAAAAATTCAAAAGTTTTTGGATTTTTCATTTTCTTCATTTGCCCATTTTTTTCAAAATATATAACGAAAGAAAAAAAAACGTATGCTTCCTACTTTATATTCATTTTCTAATTAATTAAATTACTCTATTATTCAGTTTCTTGAGAAAAAACCTTTGATTCTTCATCTGACCAATAAAACTTTCCGTGACATATATTATTTCATTTCATTCTGTTTCATTCAATTCTATTCCAAGTTCCCCAAATATATTCAGGCTAATTAGTTATTTATATAGATCAGCAAAATTAAAATATAGCTGAGTTCTTGCTGTGCACGGAACAGACAATGGAAAATTAAATATTTTGAATAAAATTGTGAAAGATGAAGAAGTTGGAGAATCATTCCGACAGACAGACAGTGTTCGGTTGCTTTGCACACATTTAATATCATCTCTAACAACAATTTTGAAAATGTTGAATAGGTATATAACCCTTGCAAATATAAATGCAATTTTATAATTTTCACAGTGAAAAACTTTGATGTATGATTGATTCTTCACAAAGTCATTTTTATTAAAAAACTAATAAATATTCTTTCTCAACAATGTATGCTTTTTACTGAATCCAAAAGATTACAAAGAAATAAGTAATTAGTTTAAAAAAAGCAAGTAAATAATTAGTTTAAAACTATTAACAATTACTGGATGAATAACTAAAGCAAATATTTCAATTATTTATGACATTTATGCTACGAAAACTCAACCCTTTATATTCTTTCACGGAAATTTCGAGACTTTTCCAGAACTGTTCGGAAAAAAATGGAACTTTGCGATGGTTTGAATTGATCCAAATATTCGCAAATCCCAATCGCCGCTTTCCCTTTTTTTTTTTTTTTTTTTTGTTTTGTTTTGTGAAATCGATTCTTCCGCCCACTTCTTCATCGTCATAAGGTGAAATTAGTTTAAAAATGGTCTTGTATTTAGCGAATTCTTGGAAAATGATATGAAAAAAAAAAGTTCAACAAGTAGACGAAAAGACATTGGTAATTTGAAAACAGTACAAAGTAAAAAAAACGAAAATTCTAAATATTTCTTTTCCGAAAATTTCAAACTGTCAACGAATTTATTATTAATTCAAAAATTTTAAGAAATCGACAATAATAATTACTTCGTATATTATGGTTCATTAATGTGCAATTATTTTCAAGTAACGAGAGGATAATTAACAAAGATGTAACTTCTTAACACTTAAAAAGTTAAAGAGATTTGTTTTCTTTTGGAAAAGAAGAGTAAAAGAAAGTAAATTGAGTTAGGTAATGGGAAAGCAATAGTATAATTGTGATATCATATCATAATCATTAATTATCAGTATAATATCAGTACATGATTGATGACATGTAAAAAAAAGGCAAAGATAAATGATTTGTTGATGAATTGCATATTTTTTTTTTCTAAGCAAACGGATAGTTAGACTTCACTCAAATCAAATTAAACATTACATTGTCTGTTCATTGGTTAACATGAAAAAAATATATATATTATTTATTTATATATTTGCAGGAGAAACTAGTCATTAATTATGTTATTTTCACAAAGGGATTCTCACAAACTTTCGATTAATTTTCGAATTTTCGAACGAGTTTTTACTGCGACAAGTGATCTGAGAAGTCATTCAATGAAAAATGAAGTGTGTGGCTTGAAAATTAAATCAATTCAAAAAATCTTGAAAAAGTCATTACTGCATAAAATTTCTGAATTCATTCATAGTATTTCGTCGTTTTAACCCACAGGCATGGTTGAAAGACACTTTATGATTCTATAAAAAGAAAAAAAAATCCAACAAATAAGTTAATTCAAACTGGAATGTATAGGATGAACCAACCATTTTCTAATGACTACACTCTAAATATTTATGTAAAACTTATGTGTCGAAAAGTTGAAATAAAGTTCTAGTACTGTTATAAGGCTTAGTGAGCAGTATTTGAGGAGCAAGAAATAGAACAAGAAAATTCATGAATGCAAAATGAAATGGTTTTAAGAAAACGAATAAAACCTGAGAATTGAAGGCCAGAGATGGCATAAATAACGCAGAAATGCTACTGCTCTTGTTTGACACAAAAATATCTATTGAATTCGATAATAGAAGTACCACTGATGATTTTCGTTTTCTTTTTTTCCTTCAAGTACATGGTAATAATTTTTATTACATTTCTTTTTCAAGCATGTAACAATAAAAATAGGAAATACAATTTGAATTTTATGAAGAAAGAGAATATAAATTTTACTGCTATGTTAGAAATAATCACTGCTTTTCTTTCTTTCTCTTTTTTTTTTCATTTCAAACCATAGTTTTTCCATCATAGAAATTATGGATATAAAAACTTTATCTTCAAAAATTTCAAAGTAAAAGTAATTTGCAATTAATGTTGCTGTTGCTCTTTTAAAAAAATTCGTAAAATGTTGCACCATATCCGGCAAGATAAACAGAATAATTTTTCAGATTCAGATATCAACATTCTGGTAAGACCAGATGTTACACAAATGTTTTGATACGGCACATATGTAATTTAGTGGATTCTTCATACAATTAATAATGTGAAATTTCTGAAGAAAATATAATCATAAACAAAGATCAAATTTTCTTAAACTATTAATTAATCGATTATTAGATTTAATTAATATGGAATCATATCAAGCTACTTCTATTTGAAAGTATACAGAATCTATGATTTTATTTGGGGTAAAATTAATAGGCATGAAAGAGAGAATTTTAAAAAACAGAATAAGTTTACAAGAAAAAACAATTTAAAAATTTTCGAGATCTTAAAAAAACCAGATTCCGAAATTTCAAGGTTTCGAAAAACTTGTTTTAAATTTAAATCTAAATTGTGCTGGACCGAATCAGTTAATTTATATAGGCTGAAAGTGAGAAAATTTTTTTTTAATAGTGAGGAGATGATAGTGAAGAAAATTTATATAGGCTGATAGTTTGTATTTGTTTCTCTTTGGAGCTATGCCAAATTACTGTCATAACTAATAGACTAGGTTAGAAGAAGTTTTTTCCCTGCAATAGGTTTCAAATAAAGATCGCAGTGCAGACGAAAAATGCACTCTAATCATTCTAGTAACACACGATTTTCACTCAACCATTCACAAGATTTCTTTAAAAAATAAAAATTTGATCAATCACAGCACTTCAGAAAGTAAGATAAGATTAATATCAGAAGTGCCGAGAAAAATTTCTTTCTCTATTTCCATTCAAAATTTTGTGGATGAACTCTTGCAAGTCAATTACTAAAATCCATAATCGCAAAAGAATGCAAGTTTTAGCAGGCTCTAAAATAAAATTTTTAACGATAAAACATAGAATATTCTTCACCAATTGAAAAATTTCGGCGTCAGCAGTTTCTCAACAAGCAAAATCTTCATCATTGTCTTCATCAATGAAGTATTCATCAAAAACATGCGCATAAGCTCAAGCAATTATTGTTCTTTTCATAAAAATACAACAACCTATCGCTAAATTTAAATTGTCTCATTCAAAAAGAACCCGTTCGAAAAAATCATACGATACCATTTCCAAAATTTGCTGACATTTCACTCCAGAAAACAATCGAAAATTTTGTTTGCATGAATTTTTAGTTTAAAAAACGAGTCAAAAGCGATGATATGAAAGATAATAATATAAGGTATTGTTTAGTTTACAGTTTCTCCAACAATTAGAATAACAAAATATAATTGCCTTTCATTTGATGTTTACCATTATTGTCTTATAACCGCATGATTTATAATATTTATGGTAAAATTTAAAATATAGAGAAAGATTTTTTGAACAAAAAAGGATTTCTTAACAGAAATTATTCTTCTTAATGGCATACGACAAAAACTATGCAGGGATATTTCCACAAACAGCACAAATTGTTTTACAAAATCTGAATGATATAAATGAAATCAAAATCGATAATTTCATTGTATAACTATGTTTGATTGGAGCATAAATCAGTCAATCGAAAAACAGAATAAAACTTGAAGTTCCGATTAGGGCAAATATGTCTCTTTTTTTTTGGAATTTCCGGATTCATTATATTTTTTAAATTTATATCAATCATAAATAATTCCAATAAAACTTTTTGAACTGCTAATTGCATGAATTATAACTGAATTGATTTAAATCTCCATTACTCTAACCTTTTTCCATGAAGACTGCTTCCTGTGAACCATAATTCTCGGATATTTTATGAAATACCAATAAACTTTTACTTTCAAAGAAATGTTAAATAGTTTTAGTTATGCAATAGTTGATGGAAAGACAGATAGAATTTTATTTTTGTGGTAAGAAAAGGTTTGTTTAGAAAGACCGTTCACGATGTTTCCGTCCTTCTTCTTTTTCCGGATAAAGTTTAGATGTGACGTGATGATCTGATGAGACAAGTTCGGGATTCGGGATTCAGGATTCGCAACTGCTATGATGTTCAAAAGGGAAAACGAGTGAAATCGTGAAGAACAAAAGGAATGTGAATAATAAAGGCACGAAAGTGGAACAAAGACGATGAAGAATAATCGACAACAACGTGATGATTGTGATACCTTCGAGAGGGAGAGAAGGGGAGAGATGAAGGAGAGCAGTGGAAGGGAGTGGGCGAAGAGCCGGAAACAATCGAATTTACTCGATTCTATCCGCCCTTCTCGACGGATTCTTGTTTCGCATTTCACGATTAATTTCATTTCTTCACCGGATAGGAGGAGACATTTTCTGTTCCTTGCGAAAGTGAAGTTGGATTGGGTGGATTCAGGGACTGTTGAGTGGATTCAGAGATGCCCCAGAGAAGCGATGTTGTTTTAAGCATTATCATATTCTTTTTTTTTTGTTTTCATTGAATTCCTTTCTGGCTTTGAATGATTATGACATGATAAGAGTGTTAAGCTTTTATCTTCCACAGCTGATATAAAAAATCAACAGGAAATCAATTTCGTCTTCAACAGAAAAAGAAGCTTTGACAGCGTTGACAAGCATTGTTTAAATTTTTAAAATGTCAATAACACCCATTATTAAATATATTATAATAAAAAGAATTCGATTAAGAATATTCGGGATAAAAATAACATTTTCATGATTATTGTCAAAAACAGATGCAGGAGGCGAAAAGAAAACCGTACCATATAGATTAAGAAGTGAAATTGAAATATCCTGTTAGTGGTGTCCTTAATGAATTATCATGAAAGTTAGTATCACATGCACCTAAAGAAACAAATTTCGTCGTCTCCTATCTACCGTTGCCAGGCAGTAAGCAATAAGCAACCAGTAATGATCATTTTCCTGCCATTCTGAAAAGAAAAAAGAATCCGGATTACCCTATATTATCCATTAGAGCAATACCCGTTTGATTCTTTCACTAAGAATCACTTCGCTATTACTCTCATCCAACTTTTACCAACTGAATAAAGTTGCAAAAGCTCTGAAATATCAAGAAAACAAAGATCACAATTAAACAGAAAGTAATATCAGAAGGATACACAGGCTGAAACTTCAACAGCTCTCTTCTTTTTACTCTTGACTGAGCAGTTGATATCATTCATTGATAACAGAGAAGGACAAATCACAGACAAACGAACCCACTGAGCAACGAAGAGAAAGCGAAACGAAATTGAAAGAATGTTTTGCAGGAATTTTTAGCGGTGTGGAGGGGACACCTGTAGTGCCGCTGCTGTACAGGTAACAACAATACAGCAACAGAGCTATTCCACCAAATGCATTTGCAATTCCATTTTGTTGCTTTTTTGTTTTGTGCAAAAAATTTTTAAAAAAAAAAACAGGAAAAGACAAAACAGACATTATTGCCATTGCTTGTTTCTTTTTATTGATTACATGAAGATGTCTTCAGACAATTCTTCAATGTGAAACATTCTTACTGTAGCAACATATCTATCATGAAAGCTTAATTGGGAAATTCAAGCATATCCTAATTAAATCTGAATATTAATAATTCTGAAATGGCAGATATTTCTTTCAATTATATTATTATTGATTTAATGTATTTCAAACGTCCACCTGAGATTTGATAACCATTTGATCATTAATATATTTGTTGAATGTCGAATTTGGGTCACAGATGAAGAGAGGAGATTGGAAACAAAGTGAAAATGGGCAAAGAAATTACTGTAATGATATTACATTATCAAAAATATTTCAAATAATTCGTAAGGGGTGCAAGTCGAGGTGACATTCATTTAGCTATTTGATTATTTGTACAAAATCATTGTCCTGTTGCTATCATGTGATTGGTGACGATCTGGCGGTATCAGATAACAGTATTTTTATGGAATCATATTGAATAATTTTGTTTTCAATATTGTTGCTATCATATGACCGTTGGCGATCTAGTGGTATCAGATAACAGTTTTATTATGAAATCATATTGGAAAACTTCGTTTTCAAGTTTTGCAACAAAAAATGTAAAGCAGATTTTGTTTTTGATCAAAATTTATACATATTGAATGGTAATGTCTGGAAAAGTCTCCACATAAAATCACTCAATCAATTTATGCTAATGACGTCATTATTCTTCTTATAAATTGTGGTAGAAATATGGCTTACTTGAATGGTTTCGGGACTTTCAATAAAAGTTTTAGCAAGACTATTGCAAGATATCTGAATGGTGATCTAGGATTTAACTCCCTACAGCAGCTTAAGGTTATAAATGATGCTTTTGTAGCATCAAACTATGATCTCGATTTATGGATCAGCCAGATGCACAAGTTTATTCAGGTTTTTCCCGTTGATATTTTTCAGAGATGTTTATATGTTGCTGACGATCATTTATCAATCAACGATATGAATTATTTACTGTTCAGACTACATCAGTAGCTGAACATCTTTTCGATATGCAAAGAAATGTCAAGAAATACCAATATGGATATTCAGATCGATTTTTCGAGAAGATGATACAGACATTTAAAAGAGATTTCGTTTATTATTATACTTCACAGCCATTCTCAAGAATCGAAAATTCCTTGTTTTCTTTCACAACAAAAAAGGTTTCATTTTCGTCAACTAGCTGGTCTATAATGTATATTTGTAACAATAATTTATGACAATAATTGATAATGGCACCAAAAAAAATTATGTAATAATGTAATAAGAGAAGAATTGATCTGAAAGCATTTATTTAGGCAAAGTTCCCAATTTTGAAACGAAATTGGAGCTTGAAAAGTAAATAATCCCAGGATGAAAATGTTTGTTAACAGCAGTCGTGTAGAGCAAAGTCTATAGTTGTCGGTAAACCGAAATTCCGACATAATCTAAATATTGTTTATGATAAAATTTTTTAATTACATGCGTGTAAGCTATTTTATCCATATTGCGCATAACAGCCCTTTGTTTCTCATCATTTAATCTGTTTTTGTTTCTCATTATCTAATCCGTTGAATATATAAGGATTGTAAATGGCTGCAAAACATGCTAATGTCTGGAATGTTATAAGGATTAATATCATGTTCTTTGTCTAAGAATTGTACATGATTGTGAATTATGTCTGGAATGTCATAAGGATTAATATCATGCTCTTTGTCTAAAGGATTACAAATGATTGCAATCATGTCAATGGTCAAATAATGTAGGGACTAAAGCCTAGTTCTTTATTTAAATGTTTTAAGCAATGCTTATCTCTAATCCTTCAGTCTTTATCCATACCAATCTT